>JAQFYM010002956.1:0-20712 GCA_034694785.1 Agrenia bidenticulata | reverse complement strand
TTAAATGTTTTTTTACGTCGCTAGGTAAAATTATTTAAAAAAACGCTATTATAAGTAAATTATATCATAATTACTTGATTTTTTAAATTTAAGTTCCCTTATATGTTTAATACTATAAAATCATATAATAATCTGTGTTTTTACGCCATAAACTGTTGTTTATGACCGAGGAATAAAAATTACATATATATTAGAAACAGGTATGTATTTATAAATTTTATGTAGGATAAAAAATTGTTTTTATTACAAAAATATGATATTCCGAGTAATCTCTGTAATTTCAAGTAATTGTTAGAATAAAATTTGTAAATAGATGCGATACAGCAGTTTTTTAAAACTCTGCACATATTTTTAAGCGTTTTAGAACGAATATGTGCATAATAAACTTTTATAATAAAACTAAGTATATCTTTTGAAATATCCGATCACAGATATGTCCAGTAGAATTTATGTAAATTGAAAGTAAAATGTCAAAAAGATAAAATATTGTTGTCAAAACGTGTACGTTTCCAAATATGAAAACAAAGTAAAGGCTAACAAACTGATTTTATTATGCCATTTATGTTTTTTACCTTGCACAAAGGGTGCTATATCTACATTAAGCAATTTTTTTGTTTTGGTACATGGATAATCGTAATACCATTTTTATTGCCATATTTTACCATTTTGGCCATTATTGAGGAAAGACCAAAAAAATCCCCGCTCATATCATCATACCATAAAGGGAACGGCTGAATCCATGTATCTCTTACGTTCTTTTACTTATAATTTTATAATGTGGTTTGTTATATATATTAGTGCTTTGCTGTCTGCTGCTATAAGCCTATAAAACAAAAGTCCCAAAATGGCGTTTAAAAAAGTTAACCGTGGTCCAAAAGACATATATGGACCAAATATTAAATATTCAAGTTAGACTTTTTAAATTTGTTGTAAAACACAATGGAAAAAAGAAGAATATGCCGTACTGTATTTTATGTAAATCTAATGTGGATATTATGTACTAAATGCCATCATAAAAAATAAGAATGTATTTATGTGCAAGTATTAGCCGATAAACATAAACAAACTAACAGAAAGTGGTTCACGCGGCATATAATGATGCTTCACTATTCATATTGCATAGTGAACGAGGTAGTAAATGTATTACTGTTGGTCGCTCATTAAAAACTTCTCAGAGACATTTTTGGTCCACAAGGGTTTATAAAAAAAAAGTATAAATGGTCCGTGAATCATTTTGAGGACCCCCTGGTATAGAATTTATCTCCATTACAGAATTTTTTAGGTGATAGAGTAGAAAAAAGTAACAGCAAAAAGTATTATTCCACTATACAAAGTGCACAGTGCAGCAATATTAATGTATATACATAGTGACCTTTTTACTGTTTTTGCTATTATATCTTATAAAGATAGATTAATCATAAATATTTTCTATTTTTATTTCAAAGACGCAATTTGTAAAGAAGAAAGGTGATATAGTTATCAAACTTTTTTTTATTTATAAACCAACATCATTTACGCATATAAAAATACACTTTTAGACACCGCCGTGCATAGACTTTTTTCTTTGATCAGTAGTATGGCACTTATTTTGCTGGCTTAGCACTAACCGGGGCAGTTTTTTTTTTGCTTTCATACTTATACTAATACTTCTTTATCTTTTAAACAAATACTCTCTTCATCTTATACTAAAAATCGGATATTCCTTCTCGCGTAAATATACCTTTGTCGTATACTTTTTTTATTTTATCCGATCTCTTGTATTTTTTAAATACTACGTAAAAAAAATTACATTTGGTCTTTATGTGTACTTTAGACATACCAATTGATTTGTTTAGTCTACTTGCAAGTTTCTGTTAAATTGCGTTTGGAGTAATTCCATTATCTACCAGTCTAAATTTAAATATTTTTCATCAATTTTTTTCCTTATTTTAAAAAAATATCTGCGACCATTTCGTAGCATTTATGTCTGTTTGACCTTCAGATAAAAATTTTCTATTATCCTTTCAACAGTTGCTGTCCTGCAAACATTATTTGCTTACATTATCTGGACCTACATCTTGCTGATACGCGCATATGCAAGCATAACAAATTTTACTTCTAATTATTATACCACTTAATGTCTAAATATAATTTTTCTGAAAACTGCAGTTTGAATATAAAATATTACAATATATACAAAAATCATTGCACGTAACTATATTTCTTTCTTTTTTAAAAAGTACTAAAACGTTGCAATTTTAAAGTGATATGTCGCATTAATGGCTGTAACAATGTATTAAATACTTGTATGTGAAACCAAGTTAACATGGAGTTATACTGCCAAAAAAAGACGGTAATTATAATATATCAATTACAAAATATAAATTCCGTCGTATTACATATGTGATTTTATATTGACTTTACAAAAAAAACCTATTATTTGTATTAAGTTGTTTTTACGGTTTTTCTAAAATTGTTGGAGGTTATTATAAGTTGTCTACTTATTATCATTATGAAAATATCTCTTTCTATTTGCAATGAAAAAAATTGCCGTTTTTTACTCGGCAGTAAAAGTTATACTATTAATATTTTTTTGTAGGTCTAAAACAATTTAACTTACCTAAAGCCTAATTAAACCTCATAGGCAGCAATTCGTTTTAAATGCGCTTTAATACTAGCAATTTACACTCTAAAAACTTTTGAAACTTGTAAATGTAACAAAAAACAATTTGTTAGAATATTTAATACACAAACTGTACTTTATATAAGGGGTCAATGTATGCAGACATGCCTAACAGTGTGTAGTATAATCCGTATGCAAAGGTATCGAATCGCGTAGTATATATTTTTGCGTATCGGGTTGGTCAATTTTATTCTGAGCACAGCTTTTTTATTTTGCAACTGTATGGACCACACATAACGTTATTTCATATGGATTCAATAAAAGGTTATTATTATCAGCAAAGATGGCACCCGTTATTTTGATCTATCTTTAAACCGTAGTTCTCACCACGCAAATACCAGTACACAACACCCTTGTATCTAAGATTTACCCGTAACAAGGTGTGAGAATAAAAAATCATCTGCATACGTTTGTTGTGTATTTTTTACAAAAAAAAGCACATTATATATATCAATGATTTAATTTTTTACAAGTAAATGGCATAATATCGGAAAACTAATAAAAAAATTGATAATATGAGGTTTTTTGCGTACACAAAATACAAGAATATGGGCTTCACTATTTATGCAATCGTAAATTATTAAACATATACCGTAAAAAAAGACCAACGTTCATCCATACCCACTGAAAATATTTTCTTTGCATTTCTGTACGAAGAATTACAGATGGTATATTTAATTGGTAGAAAACGCGATTTGTACAGAAATATAGCCATATAATCTGATACTATTTTTTTATACGCAGTACGTTTTTGTGCGTATACCTCTGTAATAAAATAGCATGAATTTATTTCTAAAACACTTGTGTGATAGTATTGCCTAAATAAAAAATCAATTCTATTTTACATATAAATACTTTCTGTCAGCAAAAAGGCAAAAATATAACACTATACTTAAAACCTATAACCACACATTGTCTTTTTTGCAAAAAGTCGTCGATAAACTTTTTTGAAGTGAAAGCAAAGACAATAATGTGATTTCTAGCTTTAAAGCGTATTGCAAAGTTTTGGGAAGTTAAAAAAAAATTCTTTTTTTGCAACCTATGCAAAACAAACAAACGTTAAATACGCGGAAATAAACAATTTTTATCCCCACGTACGGATAACGCCCAAAAAAAATAGAAACCAAAAATAAATTTAGTTTTTTACAGTTCAGTTGCTAAATAGATGTTTAATATGCCGACAATTCGAAAAAAATCCAAAAAAGTATGATATTTACTTTTTTATTTGTAAGAAAATAGGTGCTTAAATAACATTTAATAAATTTCTAATTTTTTAAAATTTATTGGCGGATAATACTTTATATCTGATATATTTGAATAGTGGCCTTGATTGCGTACAATAACTTCTGTTAATGGCAAAACGGTTACTCTATGTATGAAAATATCATATGGAGTTTTTCTATCGCATTTATTTATACTTAAAACTATTAAAAAAATTTGATTTCTGTAAACTTCCATAAAGAAATTTATTAATGTTCACAAAGTGCCTAAATCTTACTTTCTAGATATGAATATATAAACTAAACGGTTTATTGTTAATTTTAGATTTTTTCATTAACTACTAACAAGTTACTTGGTGTTCTTATTAGACACGAAAACGCACAAAATATGCCAAGTGCATATATATCTTTTTGTATTAGCAAATATTTGCTTTTATTCGTTGCCTTAATGTATGACCTAATCTGAGAAGTCCTTTGATTTATCATATATACATTATTATAATGTCCCCACACCTGCGTTACTGTAGCTTAGATTGTCTGAATTTGTAACTTTCTTTACGATAATTATATAATATATATTTAGAAAAGTTTTTAATGCATATATGTTATTTAAAAAAAGTAAATATATATCGTGTTAAACATTATTTCTTACGTAAAACTTGTTATCAAATTTGCAAATTATCTTTACGCAATAATATCAGACATTTGTTTAGTTTTTTGTATCTTTATGTTTTACGAAACATGACAACATAACGAGACGTTGTATAAATGCAGTTTTATTAGTTTTTTTGTTACAAATAAATGTTAAATGAAGGATTTTGTAAATATTTACTATGGCCCGGTATCCTACTAATGGTAGAATTAGTAGACTAAAACCCATAGGGGTGCCGCACTCGTCTACAAAAAAAAGTTTTTGACTGCTTTTCTCTTTTTAAATCTATATAAGTATATTATTCTCTAAGTTCAATCATCAGGGTTCACGGACTTGCATATTTATTTTATAAATGCATATTTTTTACTGATTGTGCATATTTGTATATTTTTTGCATATATTTTATGCATTTCTATCAATATATGACAAAAACTATTCAAATACATGCACAAAAATATGTTTATTACGCTAAAGAATAGCCCAAAAAATTTAGATTAGAGAAATTGTACATTGTATTAGTAATTATGTGCATTAGAAATAAATTTACAATAATTGCATTTTTTTTATTTCGCATATTTTTGCATATTTTTTTTGCATATTTGGTGGACCCTTATAATCATACAAACGCAACATATGTATTATAAACGAAAAGAATATACGAACGCTAGGATACATTTCACGGAATGACTTACAGAAAGGGTGCTGCAAAATAAGGAAAGTGATTTTTAGGGATTTAGGGATTTGCAAAATTTTAACTAAAAACATGAGAAAAATCATTCTTAAGTCAAAAAACATACATATTCGTATAAAATATAGTAAAAGGTATAAAATGTGTCTGCTTGAATTTTATATGGGGTTGGCAAGTAAGAAAAAATCTCATAAAATCCCTTTAAGACATAGAAAAAACGAAAAACAATATCAAAGAGCATCACCGAATTTCATCTTTGCTTTATTATGTAAAAGCAGAAAAAAACATTAGCATTTTGCAAAAATCCCTAAAATTGCAGCTCTCTGCTTACAGGTAATAGATCTTTAATTTTTACAAGCGACGGGATTAGTAATAATTATTATTAACTAGTAATTATTAGTAATTAATATAAATAATTCCATTTCGATTTCGATTTTTTTTTATTTGGACTACTTATTTCCACCAAAATAAAAATAATTAACAAGAAGTGAACAAATATAATATGTAGACGTATTGAAATTACTTCAACGTCAATTAAATTTATTTTTCACAAATGGAGAAAACATAGTTATTATTGTGAATACCATTTAATTCATTACTATATTAGCAATTTAATAAAATACAGTAAAATCTCAGGTTGAGTGCCAAAATACCCAATCCCAAAATACCCAAAATCATTTTTTAGAAGGAAACAAAAAAGAGTGGTATAATCAAGAGTAGTACGAAATGTGGTTGAGTGCCACAATACCAAATCGCAAAGTACCCAAAATCAATTTATAGCTGTAGCATAAGAGAGATAATTGGTAAGCAGTATACATTTTAATATATAACGAATTAAATATCTCGTTGGTAGATTTTTAACACAGAAAAATATGTTAAAAACTTTGGGGAAAAAATATTTAATTACAAAGAGAAAAGGTTCACATTTTAAGAAATCAATTTATTTAAATATTTAGCTTTATAGAATTTTTAGCTCCGTAACATAGATCGATCGACTTATTAGTCCCTGTTTGTAGTTGCTCCATAGCCTATGCAACTTAGATCATGTTCAACATTAACCCTTTTTCGTCTTTTATTGACTCCTCTATTTATCAATTTCATAAGTTTAACTTCATTGGTCAAATGTTTCTTCTTTATAATTAAAACTACATCAGAAAGCCCCACTTGTGATCTGTTTAAAGCGCGGTTTAGTTTGAAATGAAATCCCTCAGCTGAAATGTTTTTTATTCCCCATAATTCATTATAGTAGTTCCAAACCGTTCTTACATACAGAGATCTCATCTTGCAGATCCAATTTTTAAACACATAATTAGACAGTTCACCACTCTCGTATCTTGAAACACCCACAAATTGCTAATATACGTCCAAAAATGATCAATTGACTGCACAGGAACTAGTGGAAGCGCGGAAATTCATTCCACGCAAAATACAAAATCTTGGTCTGTGTAATACAAAATTCTCTGAGTCCTAAACTGCGCAATTTTCGCCATATTGCCTGCCCATAGTGAGAGAAACATCCTTGTATATTTGCACCTGGAAAAACAATCGAAAAAGAATTAAACACAGCTAGTTCAAAATCAATTTGAATTGTATGTGGTTCTAGAATAATACCATATAATAGAGAGTTTTTTTTATTAAACGAAAATTCTTAGTATATTATAATTTGTTTTTTCCATGCATAAAAATATAAATCATTGGAAAGTATTGACCATTGAAATTTCCATGTATTATATATAACTGCTTATACTTGCTTGAAGAAGATTTGAATGTTCTGCCCATTACTATTTTCGTGTTATTTTGACCAATAAGTTGTTGTATATATCATTGAACCCGCATTGGGGTAATTTTCTCTTCTCTTATTTCTGAATGCATATAAATTGCATCAAAATTTACGAGAATAAAAATTGATGGATCAAATTATTTCCTCGGTTATAATTAAAGCTGATTCTTGTGCTTTTAATCTCCATATATGTATATTGCTCTTCATAGAGTCGTAACTTGGAATCCTGCAAATAATTTGTCTATTCCAAGCATGCAATAAGCTTGTTTTTTGTAATGCTGAAGTATTTTAAGTAATCGCTGTTCGTCTGGATGTCGTAGCAATTATCTGTTTTAGGATCTCTTTATATTTCATTTTAATTATTTGCTCGAGATGATTAAGGTGACCATGACAATTATCGATTTCAATAATTGACAGAGCGTCAGTGCGCAATCTCACCTCACTATTGTGGTTTATGCATTGCTATATTTAACACCATTTCTACCTTTAGTATTAATTGTAAATAAAAAGGTTTTATAAATTGGAATCATAGATCCCTTCTGACTTTCGACTCAGTAGAAATCTCTCAAATGCAGGTTCCATCACATTTTGGGCATTTTGGAATTGGGTATGTTGGGATTGGGTATTTTGTGTTCGGGTATCTTGGGAATGTACGAAAATCTCTATCCATGACACTCTCAATCCAGAGAATTATTCCTTTTTGGGTTGTTGAACTCAAAAAAAAAGCAATTGTAAGATATGACAAACAAATACAAACATTTATTGTGTATTTCTACAATACATATATTTTTTATATTTTTTCGGTGTTATTTTTGCGGACAAATTCTATCCATGACACTTTTTATACATGACGAAAAAGGTTCCATGAATAGAGATTTTACTTTATTTTAAATTCATCTTGCAAGGGATGAAAAATTATTCATCTTGATTTAAAAATGTTCGGAGTGGTAAACTATGAAGCAATAAATACTATGCAATGGGCATGCCTTAATTTGTATATACTACAACATCGATTTTAAGTCTTACCTTTTTATATATATACACAATTGAAAATATATATATACAAATTATGGAAGAACAATTTTTCAATATTTTCTTTATTGACTTAGATGCACCAAAACACTCTAAGATTACAATCTAAATTAATTAAATGTTGCTTCATTTTAGTTAGTCTAGCAAGAAGTCTTCTAAATATTTGTTTTTTTGTCATTTTATTTGGGGTATAAAATACTAGTCTAGTAAATGATCGTTTTAATATACATTGTATCGTATATATATAAATTTCTTTTTTAATATATAATAATTGGTACACAAATGAGTAGGGTATTTGTATATATACAATTGAAAGAAAATAAAACATTTATTAGGGCACGCAAAACGTACAAAGAGCGTGAAGTCTATTAATTAAAAAATCGAGGCAGTATTATGCTTATAAAATGCCGAAATGTTTTGTAATAATTATTTTTTTTTTCTTTTTGTATATACTTACTTTTGAATATATATAATTTAGGACATGCCTAAAATCTTGACTAAATTAAGTAGAAAATAACTAACAGCACCCACCAATACTTAAATTAGAGTTTTTTTAGTCTACTTTTATGTACAAAGTATTGTATTGGAATCAAAAATGTACGTGACGTAAGGTTTATTGGGTTGCCTTTATTTACTCAAGTGCGGTTCCTTCCGTTTTCCATTATCTATGCATGGGGGTAAATTACCTATTTCTGCAATACTTAATGACAGGGTTTTTGTTGCGAAAAGTCCGCAATTGATCAGCGAGGGAAACAGGTCAGACAATTAAGGCGAGCGTGTGCTTCCTATTCTGCCAGAACGATTCCCATTTCCATTTTGCTAGTTTTAATCCTGAAATTCATTTCGTGCTCGCATAGTATCCGTTTTGCTTCTTCTTCATGAAGTACTTGTTTGATTTGTTTCCCGTTAACTATACGGTTCATCTTGTTTGCGGTGTCGGCTATTATATAGCTTCCGAATTCGGCTGCATGTGCCCAAAAACGGCCCTAACCAAGGGCAGTCTTTTTTGTCAGCTTTATCTTGTTTCTTGTATAATACTATGTCTCCAACTCTAATTTGGTACTTTTGCTTTAGTGGTTCTGTGGTTAGCGTCTGTTTGTGTCGTGTTTCCAAAATTACCTGTTCTTGCGTCAGTTGTTTTCTGTTTTTCCTATCCTCCGCGCTCTCCATTTTGTTGTTCGTATTGAGTTCTAGATAAAAGAGGTGAGGTATTTTTATAGATTGGTTCAATCGGTGAATTGTTATGTGTATCAAGTCTTTTTACTTGTATTCAGATACTATTGTAGGGGAAGCTGTACTACCCCATGGTATTTCGAATAACAAATATGGCTTTGACTGGCGCTTAGAGGTGCGCTATGGTTTACTCTCGCGCTTCTAAGTGTTTTGCACCTCAACATCATTTTTAAAGCATTTAAAAGCAGCTAAACAATAGTAATTAGTTTGGCATCATATTGGTGTATGAAACAAATCATAGCGAAGATGGTGGTAGATTCGTGTAATAAATCAAGATAGAAACCCAGGATAAGATCATGAATTTACATAAACAGTACAGTTTAAATAGTTTTTCCTGTTCGAAGAAACATGTGCCGTGGAAACACGGCCGTTTTCCTTTCACTGATATGTAAATTACAGCTTTTCAGTTTTTTTATCTTCGTGTGCCTTTTTTGTAAGTATTGAGATGAGCGTCTTACTCGTTTTTTCTACTAGATCATTGGTCTGTGGCCTGTAGGGGCTGCATAATTTTTTATAAACTCATATTTTTGTGCATAATTTTTCCATCAATGTATTCATGAATTCTTTGCCAGTGTCGGAGATGATCGTAAAATGCAATCCATGTACATGAAAAATATTGTTATAAATTAATTAAGCTATCTCCGTTGCTTTTTTGTTTCTTATTGCTTGTAGTGTCACATATTTTTTCAAATAATCTACACATACTAAAATGTATTTTTTACATGAATATCTTGCTGGTAATGGGTTTTCTATGTCTATATCTATCTTTTCAAATGATTTGCGCACTAAAATCGGGTAATTAGTCTTTGGCATTCTTTTGCTGTAAAAAGAACGCATTCCTTGCTCGTTGTATTACTTATATGCAGTCATCATAATGCTCATAAGATTTTCTGTACATTGGTAGGCTCTTGTATGTTGTTCGGGCGTTGGCGTGGCCCAAATCATTGTGATGCTCCTGAATAATATTGTGTTTCTACGTTTGTGTAGCTTTATCCTTTTTCGGATATTTTCTTGTTGAAATGTTTTACCCTCAGCGTTTTTTCTTTTGTTATTTGTATGTTTTTTAGTATGGTGTCACATGTCATTACTGATTCGGCCTAGGGCGTCTGCTACTTTTTTAGCTAAAAACCCTTTGTGATGTTTTATTTTCAATTCATATTTCTCTAGTTTCATACACCATCTATCAATTTTTGTCGTTAGGTTTATATTATTTTTTATGTATGTTAGGGCGTTGTTGTCTGTGATGACTTCAAATTTTTTTATTCTATAGATAGCATCTCCATGTTCTGATTGCCGCCATTAAGCCAAGTCCTTCCAATTCGTAAAATATGTATTTAGGTTCGTAATTGTTTGTAACTTCTGACGCATAAAATATAACTTTGCTCTCTTATTGATGTTTTAAAAAACATAGCGCCGAATATTTTGCTACAAGCGTCCGTGGTCACTATAAATTTGGTACTAAATCTGGTATGCTAAAAATTATATCTGTCGTTAGTTGTTTCTTAGGTGTTTGAAACGATTCCTTTTCTTTTTCTGTCCAATATATTTTATTCCTTTTTAGTAGATTTGTCAGAGGGTATTCTATTGCTGCGAAGTTTTTAGAATTTTTTTTTTAAAAATGAACAAAGGCCTATGAATTTATGTATTACTTTTGTATCTTTTGGTTAGCTTTTTTCTTTTATCACGGGTTTTCTCTTCTAATATTTTTATCTTGTCTTTGTTAATTATGAATCGTAAGTATTTTATTACCGGTCTGCAGAACTCGCTTTTTCGTGTGTTAACTTTGAATCCATATGTTTCTGGTTCCATTATTTTTGTTATAAAATTGTTTATGTGTTCGTCTTGTGTCTTACTGTTAATTATTATGTCGTCTAAATAGACCATTGTAAATTTCTATTCAATTGTTTAACAGGTTGTTCATGATCCACTGAAATGTTGCATAAGCGTCCGTAAGTCAACACACCGTCTTATAAAATTCATATAAACCTTTGCTGTACAAAAATTCTGTACATTTCGCATCATGTTTTTTCACTTTGATCTGTCAATATCTGCTTTTTAGGTCTATTTTTGTAAAAAGAAATCTGCTCCTGCTAGCTATTCCATTGTTTTGTCATATCTAGGGCTATATATACATCTTTTACAGTGTATTTGTGTATTTTCCTGTAGTCTATGCAAGAACTTAGTTCTTTCGTTTTTTTCTTTACTAACAGTACTGGGGTTGAGAATCTACTCGTGGATTTCGTAATATTTTTTTCTTTAACATATCTGCTGTCTTAAATCTTATTATTTATTTCAATGTTGTGCTTACTTTTAATTGTTTTGCTGCTATTCGTGGGTATTCATCGTAAGATGTGATCCTATGTTCTTCTTGTAGCTGTTTTGCCTCGTATCGTATCACATCTTGTCTTGTTTTTTTTCTAGTTTTCCAGTAATTCCATCTTTGTTGTTTCCATTTCTAAAAAACATTCTACTTGTTTTTTTCAGGGCTGTTCGTTATTTTTACTGGCCTCTGGTTTATAAATGATATATCCCTCAGTGCTGTTATTTTCGCTTTTCTTTCGTTTTTCTGTATTTCTTTGTTTGTTAAATCAAGTGTTTTTTATTATTTTTGTTTGCAGTAATTGGTTGCATCGAATATCTCTTTTCTGCTTTTAGAGTCTTGTTCTCTGTTTCTGATGCGTGATATATTTCTGCATAGTTGTAGTATATTGCGTTCACCATTTTCACTGTATCATTTTCACTGTTATGGTTGTAGGGTCTCGTTTGTCGTTGTCATGAAATAATGTTTTTTTTTTATATGTCAAATTTTTAATAAATATTTCCTCTGTTTTGTATCTTTTTGTTAAATGATAAGCTGTTTCTTTACGGAGTGGTATGCTTATCATCCCCACCTGCAAGACTTTCATTACTTACAACTTATCCAACCAATATATTTCGGGTTAACATTGATTGTACAGCGTCTTTCAGTATGATGGCTTCCGATGATGTTTAATTCCTTGTAAGCGTTCGGCGATTTACAACGTTTATGGCGATGAAACTGTATAATTGTTTTCAAAAACTACATTTGTTTGTTTGTTATATTTATGGGTATGTTTCGTTGTGCTACTAGGTCTTGTAAGATTACACTAATTTTATGCCTTTTCTTTATATATGCTCATTGTTTTTTGTCCTAATAGTCTCACTTCACATTTCAGCATATCATAGAGTTCAGTTTTGTTTTCGTCTTAGTCTTATTTGCCTTTTCACTTTTTCGTCGATTTCAGTTGTTTATCCGCCAGTATTGCGTTTCTATGTATTGTATCGTATAAGCCGTACCCTTGTGGTATATTTTTACAAATTTATCGTAGTTCCTAGGTTGGCGTCTTCACTATCACTAATAAGTCCTACATTTTTCCATAGACGTTGCCCTCAAAAAGTTTCTTTATTTTGTTTATCTGCGTTCGTATTGTGTATGTTTCGTTTTTGTCTGCTTGGATATAGTAAGATCTTTGTCTTCCTTAACAATCGGGTACTCTTGTCTCTTTTTTTTTCTTGGTATCTGTTGCATTGTCCTATTGTGTCTATGGTTGTCTTTTGATATTGACTCCATAGTTTAAATTGGGTCGGTAGGGTACGTGCTACAATTTCCGTGCGTAGGCTCTTTTGTTTTTTTTATCTCTTTTTCCGTTTATTCTGGTTCTACTGTAGCAGTCGTATTCCGAATATCCTCTACTGCTGCATTGCAAACATGCGATTCTAATTCTTCGGTAATTTCTTGTGTTTGAGTTGTGGCCTACCATCAGGGCTAACTGTCTATAATTTTCTTATAGTTTCTCTATTTCATCTTCTGTCTTTGACGTTCCCATATTAAATTAATTTTCTTCTATGTCTTATTTACATTCCTCATCATTATTTTCTATTATATTAGAGATAAGTTGCTCATAGTTAGTATATTCGTCCGTAATTGCTTTGTACATTTGTCTTTGCTTCATATCCATGTTAGTTATTATCCCCTGTGTTATTGTTATTCTTGCATGTTCGCTTTGTTCCTTTTATCAAACAACTACTCTTTGTTGTTTATTATTCTTTCCTTCGGCTTCTGCTTTTTTGTCAAAAAAACTGTCGTCAGTGTGATTTAATCAGCCCTTCAGTGTCCGTATTTTTTTATAAAAAGTTTTCACAGCGTCTCGCAATCTTGTATTTTGTCTTCTTTCTCGTCGTATGATATATCTGTTTTTTTTTTTTTGCAAAGGTAGCTGCTGCCGTAAAAATGACGGTGTCGTTTATATTTATTCTATTCCTTTATATATTTTTGATTGTCTTATATAATCTTATATGTTTTTCTTTTTATATTGTTGACTAGTATGTATCCATTGCTAGGTTCCCTTTATATTAATCCTTTTTTGGTCTAATAATCGGTATTTTTGAACTTTTCATTGCGTTTGCTTAATGAATTCACGTGCAAATAAATTATTCTTTCCTGTTCCATCTATTTCATTGTCCCTTTATCGTTATCTGCTTGTCTTTTGTCTTATTTCGTTTCATATTCCATCTTTCTTCTTTTTGTGCTTTTTCTTTGAGTCAAGCTGTCAAAGTCTTGTTCGGAATTAGCATGGTCGCGTACACTAATCGTGACTCTTGGTCCTTCCTGGTCCGCTATCGTTTGTATAATTCGGCTCCTGAATTGTAAGGTAAAGGGTGGTTTATGGGGTCTTTTTTGTATACTCGGGTGCGACTATCTTTCTTCTGCTCCAATCTATGGATGGGGTCAAATATATAATTTTTAAATACTTAATGATAGGGTTTTTTATGCCAAAAACATCGAACTGATCAGAGAGGTAAACAGGTCAGACAATTAAGGCAAGCGCTTATCCCCTATCGTGCTTAACAAAGGTAACATAAAAAGGTTTACATCCTAGACAATTTTAGTAATTATTTACTTACGAAAACTAATGGACGCAAGATCCTAGTTAAATTACGTAATGAATTGTAAAGGTATTGATAAATATGCATCAAGCGTATTAAAACAAGGCTTAGTTACCCGTAGCATCGCAAAATTATATTTCAAGATGGAAAAAATAAACATTTTTATTTAGTATGATGATTTTTAATTTTAAAAAATGCTTTAATCCATAACGATATGAAAAATTGTTAACTGGACATCAGATTTTGATTTTCAATAATTTTAATCTTGCAAAACTTTTTCGATGGTACAAAAATATTTAGGAACTTCTGTCTATGAAAAGTTTCTATAACAATTTACAATCGTGGAAAACTGATATTGATACTTTAAAAGTATATTTTCTTGGATATCTTATTAAATAGTTACAAAAGCTACACATTCTTCTTGTAAAATATTTTGTATAAGAGTCTAATAATCTATATTGCTTTTTTTATAATTGTTAAATAATAACTTTTTAATATTTATTTATAGCCATTATTATTTATTCCCACCCCTAATTTTCACTACCGTTAAGTCGCGATTGAAAGTTTTTGTAAAAAGGGCGTAATTTAAATATCAGGAAAGTACAAGTCGCGAACGTAAGCATGCAACGACATTAATAACTAGGCGTATTGAAAGAACCATAAAAAATCACTCAGATTCACAAATAACACTATTAACGGTCTTTTACAACTATTTTAACTTTCTATCTGTATATAAGACGCTTATTTTGCAACTTCATATCCTAAATTTAAGGTTCATTGCAAACATTTTTAGTTACGTTAAACCTATAAATATATAATGTAAACCTCTTTTTAAAATCTATCTTATTAAAGCGACCATTTATGAGTTTTGATACAAAAAGCCACAAAAGAAAGGCCGGAAACGTTCTAACGCATACATCTTATCGCAACTTACCGGTATAAACATTTTTGATGCACCGATTCCAAGTATTTTTTTGTCATTAACGGCAATGGACTTTAAGTTTTTGTTTGTATAGACAAAAATGGCCTAATGTATTTAACCCCCTCCGTACTGTCTATGTAACTTTTTATTGTGTAAAATATCACTTGTATCTAAGTACAACCCTTTTATACGAATTTCTTGCATCTCAGCAGGAGTCTGTACTATGGGAAAATCAAAAAATTTTGAATTTATTATAAATAAGATTTAAATATCGCGAAAATACAAACCGTAATAGATATAATTATGGCATTTGATAAAGGTCTTACGTAGGCAAAAAAATTTTTCAATACTGTACCAAAAAATAAAATATAAGTTACAATGATATAAAATTTTGTGTTAAATACAATAGAATGCGTTCTACAGTGACTCACATTTATGTTTTTTCGTAAATGTACTTTTAATGTCGTTTCTTGCAATCTAAGCGCAAAGATCAGCTATATGAACTGTTTCTAGACGAAAAAAAACAATAAGGCATTGTAAAATCAATGCAAGTCGACATGGCTACATTCGCGCAGTAAAAGCATGTTTAATACAGATTCATCTATTTTTATTTTTTACTTACATTAAAATATTAATAATTGTCTATCTAACAAGTGTATTCCTTTTAAAGGCTGATTGTTTTAAACAATTTTCATATATAGTGTTTAATTCACTTTGATTTCATATTTTTTTTTTGATTATCTTTTGCAAGTATGTTTAAACAACGAGCTCTACTATATTTGAATGAAAAATTTTTGCATCTTGCAGTTGGATTTTAATACACAGAGGCGTCTTTAACCATTTATTAAATATGTGCTACTGTTTCATATTATTATTTGGTAACTTTAAGGTTATAGTTATTTGATTTACGTAGCAAGAGCGCATATAATCATTAAAAGGTAGTTTTTAGTTACAAATTATTTAGTAAATATGTTCAAAATGGGGATGTCAGATTTTTGTAAGAATTTATCTAAGTTAACGAAATAAAGTTGACAATCTGGGACAGGATACATTCAGGCTTAATCTATTTTGGGTTGCAGTTAAGACATTTACGGGGTAAGTGCCTCCGTACGAGCAAATAACTAAAAACTATAAAAAAATTTATACTTGAGCTTTTTTAGATCAAGAGTCGAAAGCAATAAATTAATGTAAAAACACCAGACATATGTATTTTCTTATTATTATTTAAAAAAAATTTAAACTACAGAAAAATTGTAAAAGAAAATATTACCCGCCCCGTACGGGAAAATTTTTTAAATATTTAAATCACGGGACAGCGCGGGTCGTGTATTTTTTACTGTTATGGGTAAACCGCGTATACGGGTGGTAATATGTTCACATTTTACATCTATTTAGCCTATTTTGCGATGTTCGGAAAATCTCGAATTTAAAGACCCTTGCTTATAAGAGAAAAAATCTTATATTATCATTTTTGTGTACAATTAAGTGTCTGAAAAATTTACATATAATTTGTAAACACTTATTTAAATTATCTAGACTTAGTTTAGATAAGACTTTTATTATATAAAAAAAATGTGGCACATAGCCTCCCAATAAAGTTTTCTACACAAACTTTATAACAAAAAATATTTTAGAATAACAAAAAAAAACAGGAGAATATATGGCAGGTAATAGACTGCTTTTTGCGCAAAAAAAGGTAAAATGAATATGTTTAAATGTTTTTAAGTTACTTTTATAAGTAACCAACAAAAAGCATAGTGCGAAGATAAAGTTATAATACAAAAAAAAACCAAAAAGTTGCGTCGTTTTTGCAGGCATAAATTTAAGATACTATGAGCATATAAAAAGGATAGACCTCCGTCACGAAATTTTCTCAAAAAGGCCAAGACCGGTTTTCTTCTCTAAGAAAATCTTTTTTAAAAAACACAAGCAAATTCTTATAGGGATCGTCTTCATAGAGATTAAAATAATTTGGTATAACAATATAATTTATTATAGTGATTTTTTTTTGTATAATTTTTAAATGTAAGTTTTGATTATTTATTTGAAAATAAAAACAAAAATCCATAAATAAAATGTGATAAGATGCTTACTATATTGAAAAAATTAAAATAAACGAGATACGAAAATTACTGCTAACATTGCGATTTGTGTGTTTTTACATATGTTAAATAGCCGTAAAAATTTTTTTTTATGCTATAGTAAAATTTTAATAAAGTAATTTTTTACAGTAAAGTTTTTTATATGCACGGAAGCATACAGAATGCTACACTATAATGCACTATGGTATAAAGTCTTCTTAGAAACAACCGAAAAAGATATCAGACCCATGATAGTATAGAACGCATGAAAAGCACATAGGGTGTCAAAACCAGTCTATCTATGGAGTAACTATGTGAGAATTATTTTTCAAAACTGTTTGCGTGCTCATCTGTTGTAGAAATTGTATGTAGTAAATAAAAAGTACAATAACATTTATATACAAGGCTGTATTAACATTACGGGGCTGTATTTTATTTACCCTTGGGATTTTTTCTGTTTTACCATGGGTAAAATAATCCCATGGTAAATAACATTTTTTATGCATTTCAATTTACTATGGAGGGATTCATTTCTATACCCCTTAAAATGACAATTTCTCTTCTTAGATTACATTTACTTTGTGATGACGAGTGCGAAATACTTTTACTTCTTTTATTACTTTATGGGCCTCGCAATACATTTGTACATTCTAGAGAGTGGTGTAGCTTCTTTTTGATAGATGTTCTTTGCATACAGTTTCATAACAGCTCTCAAATTTTAAGGCTCGAATTTACAGTTTTGGTGGATAAAATTTACATTGAAGATAATAACATGACGAAATTTAAATTTCAACATTGTTTATATATATTTATGTATTCTAATACACGTGAACTAACATACAGGATTTAGGGGAAAAATTTGATAGATCGACTACATTTTGCAAAAGTTCACTAGATTATGTAATAAAATGTATTGCAAATAATAGTAACAAGTACATATTACTACCTTGATTTAATAAATTTGAAGTATTAAGCTAAAGATGGCAGGAGATGTCCTCTATATTAGGAACGTTTTTAGCCATTGATTGCACACACATCTTAAATACTGCGCTCAAAATTAATACAGAAAGATATGTAGATTGACATAGCAATTTTTCCATACAAAATATTTGCTTTCATGTGACCATTTAAGCCGAGTCTCGAATTGATTTGGCCCAGGATATGACAGCAGCCATGATGCGTTTCTATATAACTGCTTAAGAATTTAACAATGGATTGAAACAGATATACCCTCTGGGTATAATGGAATAGGAGATTTAGCTCGTCCCTTCTCTCCTAACCGTATGGTAAATCTAAAAGGTGATTTATCAGCAGAAGATAAAACCTATAAAAGACCACTAAGTCAGCAAAGAAATAGGAATTGAGAGATGTATCGGCGATATCAAATAAAAATTGGAAGGTTTCTAAAAAGATTAAAAATGATGAAAGGACATTATAGCAAAGAATGTTTGTTAGTTGTCTTTGCATTCATAATGATTTTATTTATTTGAGAAGAGAAATAATATTTAAGTATTTATTTATTTATTTTTTCACATATTTTTTTTAACAATTCATTTGCTATT
Source organism: Agrenia bidenticulata (assembly GCA_034694785.1). NCBI lineage: Eukaryota > Metazoa > Arthropoda > Collembola > Entomobryomorpha > Isotomidae > Agrenia > Agrenia bidenticulata. Next base: position 1,975 of record JAQFYM010002956.1, on the reverse strand, counting down.
CCTTGTTCTTGCCTTATCACTTTAATTATATTTTACTTTGTCAATTTCGTTCTTTATTTCTTTCATCTCGCCTTCCTCATCAACTAGTGCTGTCAAGATTACATTCTTCTCCATTATTGACTCCATCACTGCAGTTTTTTGCCGTGTTTTTGTCAAATTTTAGAATTTTGGCTGGCTTCTCATAGATTTTGTCTTTAATATCGATACTCGTTGACTCACCTACTTCAACTGCTGTATCATTAGCAGAAGCTAAAGAAAAGCGCATGCCCAACGAGGCAGTTATCTTTCATCAGGGACCAGTACTTCTAACCTCTTCCTCCCGCTCCTGTCGTGTTTGACGTCACCAGACACTTTCTGTACTCCTTAAGTGAACCATTTTACTTATCTTCACATTGAGTACCATTTTAAGATACACCTGCAACTTACGAAACATTATCCCAGAGCTCTCGTATTCGGTGAGCCTTTGACTTATTTAAAATGAATTAGTTGGTACATTCTTCTTTGTTTCGAGTTTCGACAAGTTTCCGGATGTCCTCTGCTGTGAACTTTTTCTCGCTCATTTGTGAGTTTCATAAGAAGTCACTATAGATAAAAATACCCATGCAGGGGTCCATGGGTAAAAATATTGCCCATAGAAAAGAATTCTCTATGGGGAATTCCAAATACATAAAACTTTTTCAATAGGAGAATTATATCTATAGTAGAACCTATTTTAGGGTAAAGTCAGTAGAAAAAATGTTCCCATAGGTAAAAAAACACACACCTTGAAGCGCACTTCTCTAGACCAGACATTTTATAGAAATATATGTTGTTCATAACAATATTTAATATACGTTAAGGAAAGGCATTGTCATATATCGACAATTGAACGAAAACTTAGCGTTTCTGTATTGTAGGTTATACATAAAGTTTTAAAATTTTTAAAATTTTTAAAATTATAACAACTTTTTATTTGACATTCTAGTAGCCTTATTGCTGCAAATAACACAATTTGAAAATTATAATATTTATTTAAGAGTTTTTACTGTAGGAAAATATTTTTTTGAATTTTTAGTAAAATATTTCGGAAAAATTAATTTTAATACACCAATACGTAAAAAAAGTGTTGTCGGTAATATATTGTTGTAGATATACCAGCTGCACCTAGTACGGCTGTAAGAAATATAAAAACGTAAAAATAAAAAACTGTCAATATATATAATATTAAAAATTAAAAACGCGAGTCGTTTTCGTTAAACACTCGTATGTTAACATGTTTCACTATTATTAATATTTTTTTTTGTTTTGTTGATGTAAAGGTCGCAGGCTTCTGATATACAAAGTTGCTATTACATAAAAGAAAATATGCAGACAAGTCGGTATGGTATAGAAACTGAAGGTTCTATAAACCACGGTTTTGCTGCATAACATTTTACAAAGATACAAATTAATTTTAGTAGATAGAACAATTAAAAAAAAATAATTTTCAATAAAAAGTTTCATGAATAGACTTTTTATTTGATTTTTGCATTTTTTATTAATAAAAACTGTGTAACTCTGTACTTTTTTTTTTTTTAAAGAATGATGCTTTTTCTACCATGGCCTCGTTAATATAGAAATGACATTATTTTTAACAGAGCAATCTTTTTGGGGAGCAATTTTTTTCAAGGTTGAAATTTTAATGGTTATTTCATATACGCAAAAAAGCTTGCCAAAATACTTTGTATAGTCTTCTATTTCTTTTTTTGTAATTAATTAGTTTTAAGCATGTATACACTAAATTTATACATCATTTTCTTAACCCTTAGAGAAGAAAAAACACATATATGTGCGTTTTTTTACTGCCGGATTGGCGGAAAACACATATATGTGCGATTTTTTTTATGCCGGATTAGCGGAAAACACATATTCGTGTGAATTTTTTTATGCCGGATTGGCGGAAAACACATATATGTGCGATATTTTTTATGCCGGATTGGCGGAAAAACACATATAT
>JAQFYM010002955.1:0-20714 GCA_034694785.1 Agrenia bidenticulata | reverse complement strand
TTGTTTAATGCGTAATTACTGGCATAAAGCAATCTATTTTATCATATAAAATGAATGCTGATTTTTTACATTTTATGTGACGAAATTGTAGTTTTTCTTTCGTTTTTGTGTATATTGTTATACCGTTAAATCTATATATTTGTATTTATTTTTTACCTTATTTTGATATATATTAAATGATGCAGCGTTTGTTACGTTAAAACCATAATAACCGTTATTAAAAAAATAATACTTTTCAGCATATATTTTTTTTACAATTGAACTAATATATTTATAAATATATTAAAAAATAAACACAGTATACAACCATAACACTCATTGAAAAATTTTTTTTGTAAGTATCAATTAATAAATGATTGTTTTTTCAAGAAGATACTGCTAACCAATCGATATAACAACATTAAAAAATTTTCGGGTATTTTCGTGTATTTAGCGGGCCGGGTAAATTTTATTTGTGGGATTTGTTCGGGCCGGGCCGGGCGAATGCTGACCTCCACTACAAATTCAAAAAAAAAGAATGGGCTTTAATTTTTGTTTTATCCCCATATGGCCGCTACTACTTCATTAATATTATTTGTACATCGGTTATGATAGGTTATGTCTTGGGTCAACCAAAAAGGCATATAAAATATGCAAAACATGCAATTATATTTTATACAGGTATTACTACTTTTGGTTGCCCCTTCTATGAGTTGGGTGTCCCTCTACAAGTAAAGGGATAAAAATGTGCAAATACCAGTAAAAAAATGAATAAAAGTAAAAATAAAAACAAAATATGCATTAAAAATAATAGAAAAGGTATCGTTGCTTAAATTCAGTACAAAATTTTCTAGTAGTACAGCAAAAAAGAACATGCTCAACTTATGAAAATAAATATTCCCAATTACTATAAAAACTGAATTAAAAGAGTAATTTTGTCTTAATCAAATATTTTTATAGTTGTATTTTTATATTTGTATCTCCCTACTCGTAGAGAGTCACCCAAATTTAAAAAGAGAAACGTAAAGGTAGACTATCTTAATACCTATATTTATTTATTTATAAAGTCAAATTATAACTAAGAAATTTATTAAAAGATATTACTACTTTTGACCCCCCCCCCAAGAACATTTCAAAACCACTGGAAATACACATAACAAATTATGTCGAATAAAAAACTAAACAATAATAAATAAGATTATTCAAAAAAAAGAATAACTTATTAAATACAAAATCATATTTTTTTAATATTATTTTATACATCAAAGGAAAAGTAAAAATTTTATATTACTGGTCTTTATAAATTTATACATAAAAAATGTAAAAAAAGTATTTTGTAAGATTAAGTATTAATTAATGTGATTAAGAACGAATCTATGTAATGTTATTATGATTTTGTAAAGTTGTTTTTCTCCATCTACAAGGTGTTTTTTTGCCAGTTTTTTTTTGAAGGTGTTATAAGATAGTCTTTAGGAGTGTCAACTGTAGAGATTCCTGATACAAGACCAACTTACAATTCATCTGGATATTTTTATACATAATAGCTATGTTTTAAATATTTAGTTTTTAAACGCTGTTCATATAAGGGGTATATACATGCATTTTAAAAATGCGTCTATCTGTAAAAAATGCATTTTTGCACGCAAATATGCATTACAAACCTAAAAAATTCATTTGAACGACCCTAGTTATATCCTCTTAATACTTTAATACAACGATTATCTATAACAAAATGAAAAATATTTTTAAATAACCTTTAAATCCAAGAAATTATAAACATGGTAGAGCATACGGTTTAATATTACCGCAAGAAAAATAGGTAGTGTTTGTTTTAAAAAATAAGAAAAAAACCTTTAAACAAGTTATGAAAAGTACGATTTTCATAAATATCGACAATGTAAATATCTCTATTAAATTTATGTATAATAATACTTAGATAGAAAATCCAAGGTATACTTTATTTATTAAAAATTGAGAATAGTATTAAACATTAACATAGAAAACAAAAATCGTAAAATACAAGCATATATAAAAAACTCGCATTGTTTTCTGTACAATTAGATGTGTAGTCTTCTTCAATACGAAAAGAAAAACTTTTTTTTGCGAAAAAAATGCTTTTTTAAAAAAGTGTGTTATAACTGCAGATAAAATAGATTATTATATAATAAAAGCAAATCAAAAGTAAATAAAAAATTTGATATGTAAAAAACAAGCTTTTCGTTTTATATGTATTTTAATTTTTAATTTTAAAAAAATATTTTTTTTTTTTTCAAAAATTGGATTTAAAAAGTATACGTTTAACTGTGCTAAAATAAACCCTAGGCATTTTTATTGCTGTTAACTACGGCTGTAGCATTCATTTAGGATTTCTAGATTCAGAATCACAAAATCTTGTTTTTACGAGAGTTGGATATATATTTATTTTGCATCAAAATATAGTTGTTAAATAATCTGATTTTATCCAAATATAATTTTCATCTTTTAATATTTTCTATTTTTTTTTCTTAATTTGTGAATATCGTTATGTACTGTAGTTTTCTTATGCCATATATTGTGCTAGATAAAATTATAAAATTGTTTTGTTTTAGTCAAATTTATAGTTTTGAAATGTTGTAACTAAAAAATCCTGAATGCTATATAATTTTGCTTAATTATGCAGAGTTATAAATTTAAAACATAACATCGCCAAATATATATTTTACAGCTCATTTTTATACAGTTAAATTTTTTAATAGATTTTATCTACAAACAGTATAATAATAACAAACAGGCGTTATAAGCAGAAATTAACTGTCTTTTTTTTTTAAAAAAGACAACTGATACGTTGCTTGTAGAAAAAACAATAAAAAACTATTTTACGAATAAATAGTTACACAAAAAAGCATAAACAATATACGTAAAGAGTATTGTTCCCGCTCAAGAAATAGTTTTCTTGGAAATAATTCCTGTCAGTAGCCCTACTCGTCAGTTTTAACTTACGAACTCTCCAACATTTAGATCTTGATGATTTCTTTTTATTCTTTTGTTCCCTTTATTCACTAGATACGCGTCAATTTTACGTAATTCTTTATTAAAAGGAGTTTGTCTGCAAAATTGTATTTCCTTTTTTCCTCGGGGCTTTTCTTACACCCACTTTCTTTTTAATACAAAACTTTTATGTTTTCCTCTTTATAGCTTACTGCACATGTTTTTTTCTTTAAATTTCGTAATTGTAACTGATTCGAGTCTTGCCCCAATGCTGCCGAAGGTGTGCTCGAATTGCACTATTATAGCCTGATTATATGCTCTTACTGCTTGTACAATTCTTACCAGTGGTTTTAGTTTTAATTTTCCTATTCGATTTTTTTCTAAACATATTTCGTATAGTTCAATAATTGTGTTCTACGTAACCCATACTCTAATGATGTTCTAAACTGGCTTATGCCGTGCGTTTCGTATCCGTTCATAAATAATTTATAATGCGTTTTTACAAAACTTTCGTCCCATATGTGCTGTTTTTTTTCTAGCCAGCCATTTTTATACCATTTCTACAGAGTTGCCACTACTCTATTTGCATTTGTATTATCTAAATGTTTTCATCATGCTTAACGTGTAAAAAAGTCAATACCAATCAACGTGTATTGTTCTTCTACCCATAATATATCAAACCTTACTATTTGCTATTTTTGCTTTTTTTCTGCTGTATTACGAATATCCCTTTATCTTTATATTATTCTGTACGAATACATACAATTTATCAGCAACTCCGTGTAATGTTTCTCTTTAATTTGGCCGAGATGTATATGCTCGAATAAAAAATTTACTCGTTGCCACAATTCCCTACTGTTTTGCTGCTTTATTTAGCCTTCGTATTCGGTATTTGTCTTGTAATGTCTTTATTAAGCTTGTCAAAATACTGCATAAAATGGTGTGTCATACTAAGCCATCTCTTCGCCTGATTTTTTTTGTATACCAAATCATACCCCTGTATTGTATCTATTCGTTTTAATTTTTTTGTAAGTGCCGATTCATTTCTTCTCTTGAATCCACTTTTTTGCGAAATAATCGGAAATCACTATAAAATAGTATGTTGTATATGTTTTTTGCGTTTTCTTATAGCACAAAGTATTCCAACGCTTTTTTTTTATGTGATTGTCAGTTGATATCACTACTAATTTACTTTTCACGCTGATGTATGGCATTTGCTTGTCTCTATCATTTTCTCTTATAATAATATATAGCCGATCCTAGTTCGGTTTGCATTCTATTTTAAATATAACGTTTCAATATAACCAGAATGATACCATATAGTCTTAGTTTTTACAGTATTTTGTATTGCGTCAAAACATCCAGTATGTATAACATTCGATTTTTCTATTGATATCCCTTCTTTTTCAAAAATCATATGATTTATTTAACATTCATTGGTAACCACAATATATCGAGTGTAAAAATATACTGTCCCTTTAACTTGCGTAATTCCATACTTGTTTTCGTGTTCTTGCAAAACATCAATGTTTTATTGCCTTCATCATCAATCCAAGTCCCATTTTCATTCATATGTATTTCTGACAATACAACACACTGTCTTCACTTTATATTTCATTATTGTTGTCCTAAAGCCTACAATTTTTTTTTCTATATTTGAAGTAAAATGAAAACGTTTCTTACAGCTGTCTACGCTTATACTACTTAATCACTGTAATATATTTGCCGCTCATTGTCTAACAATTGTTTAAATTTCTATTGTGACCTATTTTGACGTATGTCAGGAACATTTGTAAACTTCATGCTCCTTTGTTTTTTTTTCGTTTTCACCCGTTGACTTTTAAGGCCGTCTTGTGCTTTGCTTCCTTTTCCAGATTAAGCTGGTAGTATTTATCATATAAATATGGTACCGTTATGTATTTTGCTTTTTGAATTTTATCCAATGTACTTTTCAGGTTGGAAATGCTTGACTTGTCTTTTCTTTGATATCAATTGCATTTACTTCAATGAAATTCCAAAAATTCCCAATTTTTTTTGATTGCGAATAATTCTTAATTGATTCCACCGCATGGACCTTGATGGTATTCGTAGGCGTACACTGTTATACTTTTAGGTTGGTAGCCTTGGCAAGCGAAATTCTCTCTTTTCGTGTTTCCCGTTCCGTTCCGTGTCGTTACTACAAATATTTCATTTTCTTGTGTACCTATTGGACATTATATCTTGTATATCCGGTACAAATTACTAGAGTATTTTATACTATGCAGGCATACTTTTGCGTAAATGCCAACAGGGATGCCTTTCCCGTTACATCTTGTTTTACTTTTGTATATTGATTTCGCTATTTCTTAATCGATTTTTACTATTATTCATATTATCAACATCTTTATTTGTTTCTAATTTTTCTTTTTAGGAGTCTCCTTTTTTCAGGTATACTGTCTAAGCCTTCTTAAACTGTTTCCTGTCTCTTTAATAGTTTTTTTTCTTTTCCTCTTCTATCGTAAACAATGAATTTCCTGAGAACTCTTATTTTACAAGAAATATAACATGTTTGTCTGATCTTATTATTTTTCTTATAATAAAATGAACGCTTGTATTTATTTAAACTCCATCATTTTTATCTTTTTTTTACTGTTTTTATCTGCACGATTCTCTTATCTACAGACTACCCATCCTCTGCATTTATATTTATTTGCGTATAAATGTCGAATTATAATCAATACTCCAGCAAAAAAAGATCTGGCATTTCTTTTTAATTGTCCATTGTAAGCTGTGTATCGCGTAGATATCCATAAAACTGTCTTCTCGAATAGTATCTGCCAGTATTTATGCACCTTGTGATCTATTTTTTTCGTTTTTTCGTAAAATTTTTAATATTTCGAATCATCTCTGCTACATATTCAATGCATTTTCATAAGTTTTGTCTTCCCATAGCTTTTCCCAATTTTGCAAATCCTTAATAATTTTTATTACTTCATTATCCGCATTGTAAACAACATTTTGATTACGCTTGCCTAATCTCGTAAATGATAATATATAAGCCAATATTGAAATTTGAAACAATCTGTTGTAAAGTTAGATATTTATATTGGTGGTTTGTCCATGTAATCCAGTTTGGAATGGCAGCCATTTAGAAAGAGTATTTTAACACCCAAAGGAAAAAATTTAATACTGTGTATATTCGTTCAACATAATATTCACTTTTAGTAAAAAAATTAAAATGGGCAAAAAAAAGCCTTTTTGATAAAATTAAGCATTTACTACTCTTAAGCTTCTACATATTATAAAATTTAATTAACCCTGTAAGTATTATTCGTTTATGCGACTTATAAAATCGCCAATAAAAAAATTGAACGTGATTTTTAATTTTACGTATAACTGTTTTATTTATGCTATGCGGGATAATCTTTCACGCACCTAGATGTAGTGTTATACGGTTTTTATAAAATAGTCATCTTACTAATATAATTTTTAAGGATTAGTCTTTTCACCGCTTTGTATTAAATTTTGACGTCGTACATTGTATTTTTTTTTTAAAAAAAACTGCATAAATGTGATACAGTAGCACATCCTTTAAAATCATACAATATGTCGGTTCAAATATGCTTTCACACTAAAAACTTTTTTTTAATCCTTTCGGATTCAAGATGTGTTTTTCTATCATTAAAAAAGATGTTTATAAACTGGGATTATACCCGTTTTGACTGTAAGCGTGTATTTTGTGTCTTATATAATCGCTTACAAGCCCGCTGAAATTTAATATGCAAAAATGCTTGCTTACAAGTCTCTATGACATTTTTTGTAAGTACTGTACAAATAGGAAAATTAAAAACTGTTTTAATATCAAATCAAATTATTTTTCACAGTAGGTGTTACGACTAACGACTTAGAACAAATGATTATTATTGCATTTTAGCAACATACTATCTCTTAAAATATTTATAACAACGTTGAGACAGAATGATGCACTTAATATTGTGTTATGCATATATGCGCTTGTATAATCTATTTACGCTTTTACTATACATCATAACTACACTAGAAAAATCAGTTTTTTTCCATGATGATCAAAATATTAAACATTTTTTTTTTTTTTTGCATTTTAATCGCTGTTTTTTACTGCATTCAGTTTGTTTTTCTTTGTAGAATTAAAGACGTTATATAATTTTTGATTTAATAATGGCAACAGTTTTGCTGATTTTTTTTATAGCATATAATATTATTTTTCACAAAAATCCCTCTTTTTATTATAATAAAACCTTAATAGTCAAAAAATACAGTTTTTCGCAATGTAAAAATGATCGCGGGTCTTAACTGCATTTCTAGTGTCCCGTATAAAAGCAGATCTGCTTATCAATACGATCGTACAAAGTTGATTGTTGAGTGCAGATTCAACGAAATTATTTACCTAATATGCAAGCATAAATAAATCATTTGTGTTTTAATGGCCAATATAAACTTTACGTGTAAAACATATATACATTTTTTTGTATTCTCGCACCCATAAATTTTTGTTAAAACTTTAGGTGTAAAAATTTCCTGAAGGCGGAACCCAGAGAAAATTCCAGCAAAAAAACAAAGTATTTCCAAAATGATTGTTTTTCATGAATTTCTAGCCTTCAGACAGCTCCGGGAATCCCTGGCACCCAGAATGTGTAAAATAAATATGTGTGTAAAAAATAAGAAAAAAAATAGAAAAAAAAACTACTAAGTAAGATACAAAAATGTTCAATCCCTAAAAACAAAAAATATACGTTGATCCAATTTCTATACTGTTTCGTTTTCATTGCTCATCTTTACCCTGTAATACGAGCTGGTACATGCACAGCTCGTGACAGTCGAAGACCAAGTGGGTGAGCCTGATTTACACTGTGTATTTATAAGACAAATAGATATAGTGGGATTATCATAGAGTTGTATTTTTGTTGTAATGTTAAATATTTTGAAAGAAAAACGTAATATCAACTCTAAAAATCATGGATTTTTTTTTGCGTTATATTACAAAAATAAAAAATACAGTTTTTAGATGAGCCAGCTGGTAATTTATTCTTGGCAGTTAATACCATTTTACGAACAATTGTTTTCATTATCATTGTCGCTTAAAAAGCTTTTTATCTATAACGCAGATAATTATCTGATACCCGTATCATATCTTTAATCTATTGTTGCCACATTTGTATCAGATACTTCGTATTCAACCATTTTCCATATCTATACGTCACAGTTCTCGTATAAAAGTTTACTAGGCGCAAACACGAAAACTTGCCGAGTCACGTTGTTCGCGCTAGTCAAATCTTGTTTTTAAGCATTTTAATTTTTTACGGCTATCTTTTTTTAGAGCTGAAATGCGCTGTTTTTAGCTCCAAATACAATCTTATAGCAAAAAAATTACATTTTGTATTTTCATTTTTGTTTTGTACTTACTTTCAGTGTTTTGGATTAAAAAAATAGATGTTTTGTTTTTGATCGTCAAGGCATCAAGCAAAGTCACCTTGGTTCTTAGATAAAAATACAAGTAGAAATGAGAGACGCTCATAGTAGAAAAGTCAAATATGAAAAAAGGCTAAAATTTATGCCAATAAAACTTAAACTTTTGTATATTAGGATGCAATATGGTAACCACCTCATATTGCCTAAAATGTTTGCGCAATCACGCAAATTTTTATTAATACTTATAATAAATGTATATTACCATGCTTTTTTATCATAAAAGTTATTTTGCTGGTTACTAAGTAAACTCTATGTGTATTATCTTTTATATTTATACAGTGACTTTTTTTTGTATTCTATTTTTTATTTGCTTTTTTTCCAGTACTGGGATTTTTTTAGAATACAACTTTAATATATTTAGTCGTGTTACTTTCAACCGTTTTGAAAACGGGTTTGAAGACAAATGCGGTCCCATATGATCGTATAAACTATAAACGAGTTTATGATTAGTGTTCATTTTACAAGATTAGAAAAACTTTGCAATTCTCTCCTTTTTTTAAAAAATATTATTCTACCTTTTTTGTACAAGAGAATGTGTTTTTTTATAGAGACAAAAAGCAAGCTTTATTACCTGTTATTAAAAATTACACAAGATAAAATGGTGGTTTTCACCCTTAGTGCCCTTTTATTCTCGTTATTCGAAAAAAGGTCAAAAATACTGGTAAGGGCATAACCCTCGGTTATATAAGATAAAAAGTATTAAGGAATACAAAAACCCTTAAATATAAATTATCCTATCAGATTTCGTCATTATTAACGTTTCGATCAATCGTTTTACTACAAGCGGCGGCTTTTTACACAAACTTAATGGCATAAATGAGCATTTTTTTTACTTTTTACTGTCGTGTACGCTTTTTTATTAAACATAACATCGCGAAATATGCACGTCCTAAAATAGGCATAGTTAATTCTGGCTGTACAAAAACACAATGACATAAAGTGGCAGAAAAATAAAAAAATGCAAACTGCACACAAATGTTTTATATTTGTAAAGTTCTCTAGGTTTTCAAATTTTTTGGAAAAAAAACCAATAAAATTGGCTGTTTTGTGTAGGACGGTGGGAGCAATGCCCATCCTTTTATAATCCGCTATTAACCCCTTTTAAGTGTTTTATTTTTCTTTCCTGCTTAGAACCTTAGAAAATAGTTCATCGTTTTTATTTTTGGTTCTGACAAACCCGGACTTTGATAATACGTACATTTACCTAATAGGTAATGTTGAAAATACAAACCACTATTGTTTTCCTAACTTTGCATTTAATTGGTTTGTAAAATATAAATGTCTAAATAAAAAACGACAAAGCATGCTAGCAGGTAAATAAACTGCCCGGAAGGCGCCGGTGCCGTACAGCACTTCAGCCATTTCAAAATAATATAATAACAATAATGTTTAAATATTATATAGTTGCTGTGTAAAGTAAATCATGTAGGCAATATGTTACAACACTTACTTTTGTATACGATAATCACAACTGATATTAAAGTTTTTATTTTTATTTTTTTTTTTTGTTTCAAAAAGAAAATGTAAATGGCTATTTTATATTATTCGTTGTCAAAAAAATTAAAAAAAAAATATCGCTTTTAGTAACGGAGTTACTATAAGCAAAAATATATCGGCACTGTCTATTTTTGTGCTATAAAACACACGTAATTTGGTGTCTAAGAACAGGAAAGATTTAAGTTGGGCGTAATTAATATCATATTTTTTTATAAGAAAAAGATGTATTTGAACAAGTTTTGCAACATAATTATTGCCAGTATTTACAATTTTTTTTGCATGTTTTTTTAGAATGTTTTTTTATCGTTTCAATTTTTATTTAATTAGATGACTAATTGGTAAAAGTGAAAACCGAAAAAATCGAAACTGTAATTTACTGATAGCCGGATAAAAAAAGTGACTGAAAAAAATAGCTGTAATAATTAAACGATTTTTTTTACTTTTATATTTAAAACAATTCTTTACGTAAAAACAAAGACAAATCACTAGAGCGCATCGATAAAAAGAAGATTCGCCTTTACTGAATCAGAAACAAGTTCTAGTAATAAAAAATATATAATATAACTATTTGTCACAAAAAAAAAAAATATCTATATACAAAACATCTTTTGAAGACCATTTTTTACAAAATATCGACAATTTTTGCAGTAGTATATCTTTTACAGCATCTTAACCACAGATGCAGCACATTTTTATTTTTCTTGTTTTACTTACTATACACTTTTTTAGGAAATTTTTATTTAGTTGAAATTTATAAACTACAGCTATTATAGGCAAGTTTAATATCTTTTCAAGCTCTTGTACATGAATTCTGATATAGTTTTATGTGAAGACATAACTGATCAAATAAAATGTTTATTTTACGAGCATAAAATGTTTATATAGGTTGCTTGCATAAAAACATAAAATTTTTGCAATAGCAAATTGATTGCATTCGTTTGTATTTTTACAAACTCACAGGTTCAATTTTATAGTAAACGCGGTATTCAAGATATGATTGGTATATATATTTTTTTGTATTTGTAAAAAAATGTCATTTTAAATACTGTATACAGGGTTTCATTATGTAAGAAGGCTATAACTTTGTCCTCTTTAGGGTTCTCATAGTACTTGGTTGCCTAATAAATGCATAAAATTTTGCATTTTTAATATTTTGGTATCAAATGCATTCATGCGTGAGGAAACCATAAAATATCATAACGCATTTAAAAACGTATCGAAAAAGACTATCAATGCTAATTAAAATTTGAATAGCTTTACACGCATATCTATAAACTAAATCTACTACATCATCTTGTGTTACTGAGATGTATAAATACACTGATAAATTCAAAACTGCATTTTTTGCATATTTATATTATTTTTGCAAGCTTTTTGTGCTTTTAAGGTCGATACTAGTCATAAATGTTGTTTTTTACACCATCATGCAGTGTAATCGTGCCAAAAATACTTGCAAAAATTGCTCTTTTTAGTTTTATTTATGTTTGTCGTAATTCTAATGAGACTTGAAATTTTTTGCATTTTTGCGGTTTCAAATTTTTTTGACATCTTATACACTATCCCAAGTATAAGTTATAAATATTTGTAATTGTGATTGTAATTTTTGTTACCAAATCGTTTCAGATTTTTAAAGCAGTATATAAATTAGTGTTTCGCACACCAAGGCATAACAGGGGCAAGAAAAGCAATATCATGGTCAAGATAAATAAAATAAATATACCAAGAAAGCTGTAAGATTTCCTCCTTTGGGCTCTAATATTTACGCGTATAACTATATATTATAATACATAAAACGTCAAATAAATTATATATTTTTTTTTTTATATTCTTTTTTTGGTTAATACAATGGAAAACGATAAAAAATACTAGTTATTATAATTTTTTGCTGGCTGTGTCTTTATCTATAATAATTATATGTTCTGCATAACTTACGAAAAAAAAGTCAAAAGCCACAAGCATTGCAGGTGTAGGATTTATGTGATTTTAATGCTGTTTCGTAATCAGAAACAATAATGAGAACGACTGTGTACACGATATTATGTAATTTTAAAGATACCTTATGGCAAGTGCTATTTTTGCCATTTAAGATAGTTATCATATTTATTTAATTTAGAATAAATTAGGACGATCGTGTGATTTCTATATTAGCTTCCGATTTATACAATGTCAGTCGGCAATCTCGCAAATGCACTAGAACTCAGCGCAAACTATTAAAGTTACACAAATAAAGGATTTGGTATTTACTATTCATGCGTGTGCAAGATTCTGTCAAAAAAAAAGTATTAAATACGACTTAATAATATTTTGTTGCAAAATGTATTTTTATAAATACTTTAACATGCAGATAGTTGTCCTTATAAAAAGTATTGCACAATGTTAAATATAATACTTTTTTCGTCGTATAATGTTTAATCCAATAATCTTTTTTCATATTACCAACTTTTTACTTTTAATAGGCCGTGATAATATCGGTATAATATTCTTGCAAAGAAAGATTCAATTCTTTATATATACGTAAAAAATGAAAACTTCTGCAAAAAAAACAAACTAGTCGGCATTGACAGTTTTTGGCATTTGATTGCTTTTTATGTATTGTTTTTTTTTTTTGTGATTAAGTAATTCAACATGCGCACAGGCTTTTCACTATAAGCTATAGTGATTTTTTATAAAAAACAGCAAAGAATGATTTGCATCTTAATGCATACATAGCTATTGACAAAGGCGATGATTCACTGCCCTTCCCTGTATAAAAAAATACTACCGACACAAATGTTCAACGAGGATCTAAATTTTACACTTATTGGCTTGTCATTGCACTTTTGCGATAGGGAATACACTGAACTTACAGTAAAATCAGGGTTTCCATGTTTTATATCAAAAACAATACATTACGTTTTCCGTTATATCAAAACAGCCCAATCAGGTCAAATTGATTCTGTTTTTGTGAGTTTTATATAATTACCCATATAGAAATCTTTAATATGCTGTAACAATTACTGCCTTTGTACTTGTAGACATACTTCTGCAGATTATAAAATTTTAAAATAACACTTCTTTTAAAATGTCATATAAACTGCATATTGACTTTGCATCGTAACATCGCCTATTTTTCTTTATACATGCCTATTCTTACCCACAATTAAAAAACAATATTACCAGCACTGTTGGCTAGCAAAGATCCATGAACATTTTGACCGTCTCTTTACTGTCCTTAGGATATTGCTTTTGTTTTAAATACAACAGCAGAATTTTAATACATCGTTTTATATTTTTGCTACATACTCTGAGCGTGTTATATAAATTGTTTAAACAAAAAAAATATAGATGTTTGCTTCTACGTAAACACAACCCAACATATGATAAAAGAACTCCTGCCTGACACTGAAGTAATAAAACGAGGAATCTGTGTTTAGATGTAACAAATTTGCGCAAAATATCTACAAAAAATGCCCATTAACATCATTTGTTATTTTTTTATTTAAGATGGTATTTGCATGACTGTTTTAATCAAGGAAGATATTTTTCCTATTGCAAACATGTTTATACAGTATATAACATTAGGTTTCATGTGAAAAAAGCAAGGCGTTACATGTTAACCCATAGGAATCATGATGCGGATTTTTTTTGCTTATGAAATTTTATTGGAAATGTATGCAACGATGTCGTTAAAGTCAAACAAAAACAAAATTATATAAGCAATGTAGTTTCTAACTCCAAAACTTTATTTTTGCCAACTTTGGCACCTCAACCATATAAGCTAAACAAATTATAAAGCATAAATCCGTTGTCGACGTAAACCTGTCAAATGTAGGACAAAGATGTAATTTTGTAAAGAGCTAAACGTAGCTAGCAACACCTACCAAAAGTTTGCATACATTAACAGAGTATGTAGGTCTTTATGAAAAATATTTATGTGCATTTTTTGATAAAGAAACAGCTTGTAAAGTCCACCGTTTTAAAAAATGTTAAACTTTTTTATACGCCTTTTAAATAGAAAAAAAGATTTTTAGGCCATATCAAAAATCCAAGTATCACGTAATCAAAGAAAAAAAATAAATACAGTCATATTTTGTAAAAAAAAATATTTTTCATTGTCTATAATATTAAGAAAAAAAAATAATTGTGGTTTGTGCAGGTCATATTTTTAATCACAAACAATTTTATTTTTAGCATATAAGAAATACAAAAAATAATATTTGTTTAATATTTTAAGCATAACTTACAGTTGTGTGGATATTTTTTGATTTTGCAACTATGATTTTTTTTATACATAAGAGTCTTCACTGAAAAACATGCGAAAATGCCCATATTAGTAGTTAAAAGACTAAAAAAACACAATCATGACTCTTTATGCAGGATCGTTATTTATTAGTATGGTATTTGCGAATATCATAGTTATTTCGTATAAGAACAAATATTTGTAATATAGTATATCTGCTTTAATTATAATACGAACACAATAATTTTTATTGTATAATACGTATTCTGTATTGTCACTATATTGTGTGTAAACCGAAAAGCCAAATTTTTACCGACTAACTGCGTTTTTCGCGATTTAATGTTCTCATGTAAGAAACAACCATACATTAAGGATCACAAGTATGTAAATATAGTGCATACTAGTTTGAACAAATATTAGACAATTTATAATATATTATTCAATTAAGTTTTATTTGTCGCAGAAAGATATATTTTACAACAAAAAAAAAAAATTGATTGTTGTTTTATTTATATTTATTGCTTTATATTTCTACAAAAAACCAATTTATATTAATCCATTGCTCTGTAAGGCGCAGGCTAAAAAATTAGGCCAGGAAATCGAATTTGCCGAAGCCGCTCTTTTTAAAAAGTATCGATTAAAACAAAAGTGATTTAAATGCAACGTACATTTTCTACTCAGCACTTTCACAGCCAACAACTACAACTACACTGGCTCGGATGCTATAAAACTTGCTATAAAGCAAGTTTATTTAACTTGCCTTGGGGCGAGTTGTTTTCTACTTGCCCACGGGGCATAAAGAACAACTCGCCCCAAGGCGAGTTTTGCGGATGAAAACAATATAGCGATAGATTAATATAGAAAAAATAAAAGTAAAGTGTAGGAATAGTACATTAAATACATAATGTTGTATTTTTATAGTGTAATGCCTTGATAAATAATAGGGTATATCTTAGTAAGTGTTTATATTAGATACTAACTAACCCTTATCCCCCACCGTCCCTACCCTACCCCTGAACTACATAATAACGATTGCGCATATAATCTTATAATTATATGCTAGGCGACACCCGGCTCGGACCCCACCTGTAAAAAACCGAGTTCATTCTCGGCCCGACACGTGGATGTGCTAAAATCTTTTTTGGTTGGGCTTCCGGGTGTATTTTTTTGTAAAAAAAATTATTTAAGATTATATATGACCGACCCAGAACCCGGAAAATTTGCAAAAATCCAGACCGGGTTTCACCTCAAATTATATGTAGTATTTTGGTTTTTTTTGCATGATTAATTATTGTATTGGTAGTTGATATCTTTTATGTATTTTTTTTTTGCATTGCGTTTTTTTTAATTCACTTTTTGGTTTTTATATCATGATAAAAAGCAGTTGGAGGTAAAATATTTAATTAAAAGTTGTGAACGGTTTTTTTGTGCAGAATAAGGATATGAAAACATAAGATATAAGATGAAAGGACTAGACGGGCATTTTTTTCTTTTTTTACCATCATTTTTTCTTGTTTTTCACAAATAAATAAAAAATTAAATTTTTACTTTTTCCGGTTACGTATAGTCACAACGATTCATTTTTATTGTTTTTATATATATTCACACTTTATGCTTAAAACTATGTTTTTCTTTATGTTTTTTTTTTTCTTAAGTAAAAACTTGCCTCCGGAACGAATTGTCCGTTATGCCCCGCAGGCATATTTTATTAGCTCGCCATAGGGTGAGTTGTCCATTGCCGTAATAGATGAATTAAATTAATAAAACATTTTGTATTATATGACTCCCGCTAAAAAAACCACCACTGCATTGGCACATTCACCAATTAGTAGTAAACTAAAGTAAATTAATAGTATGGCTACATATGGAAAGTGAAAAAAACAAAGCATTTATGTAATTTCCATAAGCAAAGCGACAGTAAAACAAATTATTATGTATATATTCATAAGTTAAAATTTTGTAAATGTGTACCTGAAAGACAACAATGCCGAAAAAAACTGCGAAGAACTGCGCATATGAAAATTTTTATGCAACAACTATGTTTTCACAATTTCTTTTTTGATGGCAGATAACATAAATTTTAAAACATAAAAACTTATTATAAGAAAATTTTTTACCATAAACATTTGCAAAAAAAAAAATCATAATATTGAGCGCATTTCGGCAAATATCTAAACATAAAAAATGGTAAAAAGCAGCAAACAAAGCAGTACAATAATGTTATATCTTTTTGTTGGTTCATTTTAATACAGGTTTTTAAAAACATGCGTTGTGGCATTAATACTTACTACAAATTGATTATAAAAAAGGCACAAAAAATAATTGTAAAGGTAGGACATTTACATAAAACACCATACATTTTTACATTTTTTTAACTACATAACGACTATAGAAAATACCTTTGCTTAAAATTCAGCGAATTGTTATAATTTTTGTTTTGCGATTTTATATAACAACCCAATTACCAAAATTGCTTCTTATCGCTCATCGAAAATGATATGATTATTATTTGCAAACTTGTTTTGTAACAGCATGTATCCAAATACAATTTAGTGCATTTTTCTAACAAGATGTTAGCAAAAACGCACAAATACAACCAAAAAATTGTGATTATAAAGTTTTTTACCATTTTTTTACGTGTTTTTTACCAAAATGTTATAAGTATTTATTTTCAAGTCATAAAATTTATAAAAAAAACATTATATCTTTAGGTAATTATTTAATGAATTGTATTTTTTCGACATAATGTATAGTATTTATACTTTTGATTGTTATAATTTATTCTTATGTCGGAAAACAAAATATTAAGAGCCATATGTTTGGTCATACCACGAAATGGTCAACGATTCGTGCATTCTCGCATTTGATCATTTTTGCTTGTATCCATCCATACATATGGACCATTGTTTAAAAAAATTGCAAAGACTTACAAATATATAAAAACAAAAAACTCGTTATTGCAAGCGTGTATTAGCTTATACAATTAACAAACAAAAAACAGAATAATTTGTTTTATATAATAAAATACGTTTAAAGGTAGACTCTTTATGTATAATTAACAGCACCTAAATACTTATGGCGCATTACAATCCATGTCCTTTTTTTAAGTATTAATAATAGCTATCGTATGACATTTTTATGCCTTAGATTACGCGTACTGTAAACAAAAAAAAAGTTTATTTTGTATATTGCCACTTTGTTTAAGTAAGACTAAAATTAAACATATTTTAAGCACATTGTATTAATTTAGACTTTAATTTTTCTTTGTAAATTTTTGTTATCTCCATACGACCAAAGATATTGCAAAATGAACGGGTATATTTCAGGTTTATGTAAGTATTTGTGGTTCCAGTGCCTTTATATAGTCAGAAAATAATATTTTTTTTCTGGGCGCATTTTTGTTGTAGTTTCTCTAAAGGTTGTCGAAGGTGTAATCTTATGTATTACTTTTTCCCTTGCGGGTTCTATAAATATAATTTTTTGTTTAATATTGTACCAAAAGTATTAAAATGTTATAAAAAAATTTCTTGTCACTAGAAAAGGGAGAATTTACTATAGTGTTACAGGGAATACGCACCAAGGGCCCCAACTACGGAATCCCAGGACATTATTTAAAGTAAAAAAATATTTTATTTGTAAAAAATAAAAGATGAGACTAAATCTATGCAAGTACATTCGCAATTTACTTTTATAATATATTTGCGTTTTTAAGCAGCAAAAGATGATCTGAAAATTTTTTTGAGGCAATTTAAATTCAAACAGGGCAACATCTTATTAACTTATAACTAATTTTTTAAAAGGAGACGATTTTGTTTTTTTATATACAAAAGACGTTTTGTATTGATTTTTTTATACTTAATATAAAACAATTAGTAAACGAGTTTTTTGCGCAATTATTTTTTTATTTTTAGACTTGAAAAAGCTTTTTACGCCATCAAAAATTATTTTTAAACAAGTAAAACATTCAACGAGTATTATATGTAATTATAAAAAACCGCATTAAAAAGATTGTTTAATTTAAAGCGCTCCAAAAAGTAACACGTAACACTTTTGTCTTCATATCTAAGTATGCAGATAGATAACTTAATTGCATGTGCTAGCAGTGCTCACTTTACATTTCTGTAATTTCCTGTGATATTTTTGCAATATGCAAACGCATAAAAATACAAACTGAATATATTTAAGATTTTTAGTTGGTATAGTACCGTTTGCAGTAAATATAATAATTTTTATTAAAATAGTTTTGATTTATAATAAAGAAGAATGCTTTTTTATACATAAACCAAAAAAAAAGTCAAAAACAACGTGTTTTACCGAAAATCTTACGTTCTAGTTTTTTGCTAAAAAGCACGTAATATCAATATGCAAAATTTATTTTTATAGATTTTTTGCAAATTTGCATATTTGATTTTTTTACATATTGAGTAGATATTGCCATTTACGTGCACTTACAAATTATTATAAAATTTTCTGGCTGATAAAATTAGTAAATTTTACAATTCTTTTTTTAGGCATTATGAAAAGAAAAATTACTGACAATATGGCAAGCCACGGCATTGATTTCGTTTCTTTTTGCTTTAATATTAGGTTTTGCAATAGAAATGTAATAAAATATAGACATTTGTTAGGGTACTACGTTTTGGTTACCGGTAAGTTACTAAACGGCAATTAACCGGTAATTCACTTTGCAATTTTTAATGTTTACCGTTAAATATTTTTCTTTATATTTTTTTTACTAGTTACTTGATCAAGTACAATATCATAAAGACAAATTATGCAATAAAAAATATACATTATATACGTTTTAATCTTTTAGATAGAAGTAAGCGTGTTTTAAAACCACATTGACAAGTTTAAAGATCCATATTGTATGTCTTGTAGACTTTTACTAATACAAAGGTGTTTTATTGCAACATTGTTCATATAGGGTCATATCAAAATAATGCTTTGCATAAAAAAAAACATTTTTTTTGTATTCAAACTTATTTAAATTATATTCAAATCTACCGAACCCTTTTTTGTGTTGAAAATCCTTCTTTATTTTATAAAAATGCCGGGCAAAAGCAATGAAACGTCTAAAGTGGGTTTATTATAGCAATACGTACTCGTTGATGTGGGTTTTCGGCTACTCAAAACCAACAAAGGGTATCTTTATTGATATTGTCGATTATGTATTTTACGCTGAAATTTACATCGTAATCTTTTTGCTGCAAGTCTACAGTTTTTTTTTCTTTCATTTTTAGGTAAATACCTTTTATTTTTTCAGCGGCATACAAAGTCCACAAGGAACGCATTTCATAATGTATATAAACTGATGATTATAATAAAACGCAATAATGGTACATAGTCTAATAAAATCCATGTCCATCTAAAATTTACATCATAGTATATAATAAAAAATCTAAAAGTAAATAAAAAATGCACAATTTTTTACACTCCTCGTTTAATGAATAAAAAAAATATTTCTTAAAAGGGCAATATAAACAAACAACATCCTACAATCTAATGATTGGTATAAACATTTATCGTGCTTTTCTTTATTATCAATGTATTTTGTAGATATGTTATTATTTCCAAAAAAAAAACACATTTTTAGTATAGACTTTATCGTATGCATTACTTTTTTAGACCAAAATATAACGTAATATTACAAGATATGTTTTTATATAAATTGTTTTAAATATTTGTATGATATAGATAGATTTATACATTTAATCTTACTTTGACCAGTATTGTGTGGTATTATATAATATAAAGTCTTTAAAAGAATAATTAGTATAAATACTTCTACTATGCTTACAATCCACACCCAAGACAGCCATAAACTTGTCTATTCTTGCAGGATGGTACGACTTTTACGAGTCTGGTACCACTGGCAACAAGAGTGAACAATAAAACACAAAAAACCACAATGTATTGATAAAAATAATCTATTTCATACTGGCAGTATGACGAGTAAACAAAACGATTTGTGTAGTTTGCCTGTTTATCTTATACTTTAAATATCTGCTTTCGTAGTGGCATAATGTCATAAAAACGGTCTATTAACATTAACCCCTTTTACTAATCTTTTTTACTTATAATTCTGTTTTTACCTAATTTTATCAAGAATTATCTGAATCGTAAAAAAAGCCATATTTTAGTAATACCAAGTCTTTTATGCAATAGAAAATGCAAAAGTACAATTTTTTTTTTACCTAGGATAAATTTGTCATTTTGAGTAAATGTATTAAAAATTGTTAGTACTTTTTTTACGCACGGCTTACCGGTACTCATCCGTTTAGTAACCGGTCACAAAGTAACCATTTTACTAACTTACCGGTAATTGGATTGCCCTTTATTTTAGTACATAATCTTTACAGTACCTTCTTGCAAAAATACTGCCAGATATAATTGATTTATTTGCACCTCTATACCGTGTCTACGCTATCTTTTTTTTACATATTTTTACATTTAAAAATTTGATAAATAGCCGCCGAAACAAATTTAGGGCGTGATTTTTTCGCCAAAAACAGGTGTTCTTGAAAAACGTTTTTTGACCGAAAAACGTTTTTGAAAAACACTT
>JAQFYM010002954.1:0-20722 GCA_034694785.1 Agrenia bidenticulata | reverse complement strand
AATAGTAGCAAAAAATTATATTTAATATTCTAAACGATATAAAAAATGAAGCACTTAATCATATATCTCAGACAGCATATGTACGTCCCTTTCAACTTATTATCCTAAAATATGTGTATTTAATATGATTATATGATTTTTTTTATATGAGCAGAGTTCTTCTTCTTTCCATATCATTTCGAGCAGCTATGTCACAATAAAAGAGGGTAAAAACTTAAAGGGTTAATTCTATACAGATAACAATTTTTCAGTGCAATATTTATAAATTATAAATTTGGATTTTAAGCTAAAACAACGTTAACAACAAATTTTAGCAGTCTTTATTGCGTTTAAAATAGCGCAATTTGCTGTAATTGGGTATTAATAAAATGCATTAGATGATATTTGAACTTTAGCTTTATAACTACTACCATTTGCGTGCATTATGTTCTCGTTATAGATATAATTAATTACATGGTTTTAACCTAGAATCAAACTATGCGTATCTCTACGTTGTTTAAAAAATGCTTTTTTCATCTATAACAAAATTTTGCTTGTGCTGGGTACATGCAAATATGTAGCGCGACGTCTATGATGCAGAAATAAGCAACGGTGTCTACTATATACAATACAATAACGTATTTAATATGTTATTTGGGCAGACATTGTAATGTGTTAAAAAATACTTTTTTATGCATGAAACAAATGCATTTTTAAATATAAAAAACGAATGAACAAAAAAATACTACGGTAAACGATTAATAATAAATTAAACATTTAAATTTGCCTTTATGCAGGAAAAAATATGTTTAAACAACAATAAAAACCTCTATTGGCAAATTCCTTTAAAAATAAATGTTAACCGGTGTTTTTTGTTTACGTATTCAATGTTATAACGTACATTTCAGTGCTTGAGGGAAACAAAAAAAAAACTTGATTCGACCAATTAAAATTATTCGTAATAGAACAGTATCACTAAAAAAAAGAAAATTAGTATTTATTACTTTTTTTTTTTGATATGTTTTCAAATATATTTTTTTTTTACTTTAGACCATAATAATATAGTTTTAAATGAATCCAAAAAAGGATAATTAAATAATGTAAAATTATTATTTTTATTAAATGGCCGAACACACAATTTTTTTTGTGTAAGTTATGGGCATAACTTGTATATTTTTCCCGCCTTAAAGCTCAATACATCTTTTCCAAGGAGTTTTCTATTTACAATCCCTATAGAGAGACTGTCTGAGAATTCCCATTTACAATCCCTATAGAGATCTTCTATAAGAATTCTCTATTGAAAAAAATTGGTAGCGTAAATAACCACGAAAGGGGATTAAATTTTCCATAGGGCGCTACCTTAGGGAAAAACATATCTATTGGTGAGTTTTTATCCTTGGGAAATATAAAAAAGAAACACTAAATTTTTCACTTTTAATAATCCATATATAAAATCTCTATAGGCATTTAAACATGGGATACGCCCCCAAAAAAATTTAATCTAAAATAATGCTAAAATATTTTAAGGCAATTTTACATATTTATGCCAATAAACTTTTTTTGAAAGATAACATAACGAAAATACTATTTTTTGGAATTCTACCCTTGAATGTCACATAAGCTGTGTTTCGGATTTTGAAAATATACTTAAAGTAAAAATATTGTATGCACCATATGCGAGTGATTATAAAAAAAAAGTACATTTGATTTTACTGCAGATTTTATCCAAATTGCTTTATATATATCGGTCATTGTGTTATTGAAAATCAAAAAAAAATAATTAATTACATACAGGCCTGATTTAAGCAGTCCATAAAGCATCTATCATATAATATTATGCTTTTTAAGAGAGTAAAAATGATTCATGTGCCTGTTTCATACCTTCTGGGAATCAATAGATTCAATTATTTTTCGTCTAAAATTTGTGTTAATTTTTTTAAAATATATAAATAAATAGCCAATTCAAGGCATTTTTAAAA
This sequence comes from Agrenia bidenticulata, assembly GCA_034694785.1. NCBI lineage: Eukaryota > Metazoa > Arthropoda > Collembola > Entomobryomorpha > Isotomidae > Agrenia > Agrenia bidenticulata. The sequence continues at coordinate 18,764 of JAQFYM010002954.1, read as the reverse complement.
TTCACGTTCTAAAAAAAATGCAGCAACAAAAAGTAATTTGTGCCATAATAATGAGTTTCTACAAAGCTTTGCAACATCAAAGCCTACTAATGCACCAGTTTTAGAATACGAAATAATATTTTTTGACCTGCATGCAATATAGTTGACTAAAATAATTCCAAGTATTATTTTATATTCATTTCGTTACTAAGAAGCAATGTCGTTTTCTGATTAATTTATCAGAACATTGCGTCATTTTTTGTGATCTACTTATCCTTTTGTTTTTTGAAAAATATATAATATATTTTTCTTATGTAAACATTTCATATGCGACATTTTTTGTTTTTTTCTATTTTCCATCTTTTTTTTACTCTGGCATAATAGTAGAAAAACAAAAATTGCAGCTTAATTTATATAAATACACATGAATCAAGTATAAAACCAGAAAATAACATACAAAATTAAAATTTTATCTTTTTAAATTTTTGAAAATTTCGTCGCTTTTATCAACATTTTTTTTTTAAAAAAAAGAACGGTTCTACTACTGTAGTAAATCCGTACACCCGTAGTAAAACCGATCAATAAAAAATGACGAAATTGATTTAGAAAAAATTTTAAAAATAAAAAAAAATACAGAAAAAAATATGTAAACTAAAAAAAAACTTCATTTTTTTTTCTTATCAGATAAAATGATGGTTTTGATAAAAATTAGGATTTTTTTGATTTTTTTTTTTCTAAATATATATTTCAACTTAAAAAATAGTATAAACTGTAATTTATACTTGTTTTATGCTTTAAAAGCCAAAACTGCATATTTTGCATTTTTTTTTCATTTTTTCCGTATCATTCTGAGAAATGGCAAAAAAAGAAAAAGCACAAATGTAGTGCATAATACACGTACATTGTTTATGCATTTTCTTTTTTTTTAGTAAAAAAAAAAATATTGTCTGTTCAAGTTACTACGGGTGTACGCTCATACAACGGGTACGGTCATACTACGGGGCACCGGATACCCGGGTTTGTATTCGGATATTATTATTTTTTTTTTGCATAAATATATAAAAACAATTTTCTAAGACATAAAACATATTTGTACAGTGCTTGAACAGGCAAGAAGAAATTTATGGCGGTAAATCTATTATAATATTTTTGTATACAAAAAAAAACATCCGATTGATTAAGATCAATTACAACAGCGCGGTAAAAAAGAATAAACTTTAGAAGAGTGTATAGGTTATCTCACAGAAGGTCCAACAATTATTTGTAGTACAAAAAAACATAACATGATCATTAAGTTTCTGTTTTTTAAGACATACAAAAGAATTATTTGCAAACTGAAAACAATATACCTATGTACCTGTGCGGGTAGATAAAATGCCATTAGTCAATATAATAGCAAAAAGAGGAAATATAATGTAATGTTGTGTTTAATAAATTTATTTTTTGGTATTTTATTTATGGAAAAGTTGTTTGGTGTTACAAACGGTTTGCGATTAACGGTTAAAAAAATATTACCATGGCGTAAAATGTAGGAAAAGCATGCAGAATTACAATTTTATGTACCTTTTGTTACTTTAAGAAAAGTAAAGGGCATGTTTTCGGCAATATTCAACACTTCCCTAAAAATACTTGAATAAATTATGCATGAGCTTTTAATGTATGCTGCAGGAGCTTATGCAAAAACCTAGATAGTAACAGGTTTGTTTTGCGATTTTAGGTTAAAAAAATTTTTTTTGCATGTTGAACATGAAATCACCTCTCTATAAGTGTATAAAAACTGTATATACGACTTCATTATATAGATAAGACAGCTCCATCAACGGCTTGAATACCTAGTACTAGGCAAGATGACGCAATGAATATTCTTAAATGCACAACTTACTACCTCGTCATGAATTTTTTACACTTTATTTATCTATACTAAAACCGTAGATACAATGGAAATTGATCATATTCCAAAATCTATGTAAATGGACAAATTTGTTACAAAAAAAGCAAAATCAGACATACTTACACGAACGAAGCAACAATCAAAAAAACTGTAACATAAAAAAAAAATCAATATTTACGGAAATTTCTTTAGAAACTGCGACATATATCAAAGCTCTGCAAGTATATGTCAAAATCGCAACTGAAACATACTGCTAAATTTACGGTCCGGTCTGGTCATTTCAAATTTTCTAATAAAAGTATATTTTCGGTTGTAAACAATCTGACAAACAGCAAAAAAGATTGACTTATCAAAGGTTTATTATTATATTAAAACAGAAAAACACTTTCCAATGTAGATGATATTGTTCTTACAGTAACTTTGTCGCAACTTTTTTAATATCAAAGTCTTTGTACTTTTCTTTATTATGCCTCGGTGCGATTTATATAACATTTTTGCTCATTTTTTGTACAATTTTTAGTTACATTAAAAAAATGTTCAACATAACATCTTTTTATAAGAACAGAAAACAGCTATCGATTAGAATTTTTCCATATGGCTGTGATTTCTTAATACTCGTACGTCAACAACCAAAGTTTTTGATTTACAATACAACCCTTTGCGTGCCCATCAATATGTAAAAACAATATCTTTTTTTTTTTGTTTTATAGTATAAATCCTTTATTAGAGAACACCATAAATAAAAACTAAACATGGAAATCATGTTTGTAAACACCTTTTAATCTAGATAAAAGTGGTACGTCAGAGAAACCGTTTTAAATTGAACTAATGATGTTATTTATTCGATCTCAAAGAGCCTTTTTGAAAACCTATAAAATTTACTTTTTTACTTATTTCAACTTGAATTTGACTTTTGATAATCACATTGGCTTTAAGGTCAACATTGCAGCTATAATTTTTAACTCTATTTACGGCGCCTCCTAGTTAATCATCCTTTTAAAAGAAAAAAAATGAGAATTGAGCATAAAAGTATTTCATAATGTTAACAACTTTATCGATCCAAATACATTTTACATGATTGGTATCTTGGAAATTTGTTTATCATATTTTAATATAATTTTTTTTTTAATGGCTAAAAAAGATAAACAAGCAAAAAAAGTACACCTGACACATTTTTTTGCACTTTTTGAACCAAAGCGCATCGGTAATATATGCAATGTAAAATTATAGATGTAGTCACATAATCTATAAATGCTCCAGCCGTACCATAATTTACTATAAAAAATATTTACCATTAAAAAAAATCCTTTTTTTGCAGCCATTTGCAGCACCTTTCATGCGTCCGGTCCCGGTTTTAAAACCACCACCATATAGAAACGTAAAAGTTAATGCATTCTGATCCGGTCAAAAGATCGAAAAAATAAGTACGGTCCGGCGGAACAGTCTTAAAAACCGGAACGTGTAGGGCTAAAGTAAAAGTCTATAAGTATACTAAAAAATTCTTTTATGACCAACAACTTCTTATATGCAAACATATATGTAAAAGAGGGTCCATGGATCAAGTTTACTTACAAAGTTTGTCTCATTTATATTGCAAAATGTTTTTATGTAATTAAACACTCAAATTTCCATAATGTTCTTTTACCCGTGTTAAACGCTATTATTGCACATGGGTTATTACTAGGATGTTGCACTTAACATCTGCGTTCCCGCACCCTGGAACAGCGGCCTTACTTGCTAGTTTGCAAAGTTTACGGGGAATCTCAGGAGATGTTAAGTGCATTTTTAAAGATATTAGTCAAATTTTATCTATTATTGCGCAATTATTAATACAATCCTTATTCGAAGCAGAAAAACATGTTGTTATTTAGAAGATACAAAAAACTTTTGTTTCGAGGTAACATCGTTACAAAATTTTGATCTAGGAAACAAGGTTCTCTTGTAATGTTAAGATATTTTATTTTAACTAATAATGAAGCATTCTAAGTAAATTTTGGTGGGATTTGTTGTAAAAAATATACTTGGAAGAATTTTCTACAGTGAAAAGCATCTAATTCCTACCCAGTAAACATCATATAACAAATATTATGTTAATATATGCAAAGAGTGTGACACATTTTTTTTTCAAAAGAATATCATTATTAACCCTTTAGTTTTTCCCCTTTATTTTGTAATACACAATATGGGTAAATATGTGATATATCAAATCCACCCATATATTTGCATAGTTAGTGTCAACATTTTTGGATATAAATAGTACGGAGAACTCCAAAATCTAATAAATAATCGGCAAGTATCTTCAGATTATTTATTACAACTAATACATACTATTTTTTTTGTAGGAGTGATATAAAAATATAAATTTAAATATATTCGCCTATATTTATGCAGTAAAAAACCAGAATAAGTGTTTCATTCTTTCTTCTAGCGTCACTTTAGCGACAAGAGAAAATCAAATAGTAAACTCGGCCTTTTATAAAAAATAAATAAAAAACCTTATTTCAAATAATAAGATATTAAATACCTTATTTTTGATATATACGAAAATTTTAACGCAAACTTTTTCCGATTTTAATTGTTGTTCGCATCATTTCTCCCAAAGTAAAAATACTGTGAACATATATAAAAAAAACATTGCATAAAATGCAATAAGTGATCTATTCTTTGATTATTACTTATTGTTTGCCGTTTTTCTTACGTCTGGTTTTGTTCCTCCTTTCTTTATTTCTCTTTGATTTCTTCATTCTATGGATCCTAAAATTTTAAAGTAAAAGCATTTAGCGTCAATTAAAATATTGCGATTTGCAAATTATGAACAAAGAAGAAAAAAAAAAGTGAAGTTCAAATTTTAGCAAATATGAACTATTGGGTTAAAGACATGTTTTTTCTGTGTGTATTTGCCTACGAATACGTAAAAAAATCGGTAATAGCAAAAGAAATTTATATTGTACATAAATACTATGTACAAAACGTTTTATATTTAGTTTTTTTGTATATGATAGACTTGCTGAGCTTTAAGTGCAACAGTTCGGTAAAAATTCTTCTTAATTTGGTTTTTTTATTATTAAATGTATAAGGACAACTTCTACAAATTTTTATTGTCTAAAAATAGGTGTTTGTGATGCAAACTTCGCGATGCAAAATTTGCGTGAATGTATAAAAAAAAATCTCGATATCAAAAATCACTGTGTTGTGTGAATGTTATAGCTACGATTTTGATGTTATTGCCAAAGTGGGATATTTTTACCTACAACTAATTTGCAAAATTCTTTAAACACCAATAAAAGGTTTTAATTTGTTTTTAAAAAAAAAACGTTGCATTAGGATTTTCAGTTTTTATCGTACTTTTCCAAGAGAGTCTAAGAACCCATCTTGTTACTTTTATGCAAATCGTGATTGATGCTTAGAAAAATATTAATGCAACGGGTACTAAAAAAATATAAGAACACAGCACACAGTAGGCGTGTCCAAGAAATTATGTTAATTATAGACAAAAATAAATTTCATAAAAGTAAGACCTGTTTTAAACATAAATATATATAGTTCTGTATTAATAAAAAATTAAAGTATTTCTTGTATTTTAAAATGTTTTCTTTGACTGTTAATAAGATATATTTAATGTTATATATTTATCGATAGATACTCAAATTATATAAATATAACGGCTACTAAACTATTTCCATAAAATTATATATATAGTAATCTTATATATATAATCTTATGATAGTGTAACTGTCTATAACCTTCTTAATTAAATATGTCCAATAATTATATATATATAATTAATAAATTTATATATAGTAAATACTTATCGATAATAAAATTGATTGTCTATAGACAGAATTAAGGACACGCCTAGTAACAGGTATTATAAAATAAGTAAAAACTATACAATTTTTGTACAAATTAAAGAAATTCTCTGTGCAAAATGACGTCAGATTTATATTCATCCTACTGTTTTGTTTTTTACTGCGTGTGTTAAAACAAAAATTCGATGTATTTGGTATATTAAAAAAAGCTGCATGCATTTATTTGCACATACAAATTAATTATAATAACAAAAGATGTCAAAGTTTATGCAAACGAATATAATTTTATATATTGCAACATTGCTGTTATTTGATACAATTAAGTCTTCAACATGTCTATTTTACAGATAATCAACTTGTCATCACACATATAACACAACAAATAAGATCTAGATTCCCCTGAGATAAAAAATATGTAATATATATATAAAATGAACCTATTAAATTTATTCTTGTACTGCTACTATCAAAACAAGTAGCACATGATTTTCTAAGACTTATTTCAAAACCAAAATCTAAGTATCCGCAATGTTACTTTATTTTTAACAATGATTACGAGAATTTGCAATTTTGCTGAAAAAACCTAAGTAAATATGTATATGTATATGTATATGTACATGTATTTTTACAACAAATATCAAATACCAAGCGTCTAAAACAAATTTCACTTATTTACTACAATTATGTGTTGCAATGCTTGTTGGCTTTTTTTACGTGTATTTACGAAATTCTTGTTACTAAGAAATTAATTTTCTAAAGAAAAATAGTAAGTATGTACTCACAAATAAAACGGATCTAAATTTGCGTGAAAGCTAGCTATATTTACAAAAAAGTTAATAATGCTACAGTCTTTTTTTTTAAAACATTAAGTCAGGATATTGTGCTTTTTTACCATTTTTAGTGAAAGTACTTGTGCCAAATGAATAAAAAAACATTTTTAAAAAATACATAAAAAATTATGACCCACAATTATAAAAATTGTGTGCGCAGAAATATGCGCAAAAAATAGAACTTTTTAGTAATCATGATAAATGTTACTTTTCTAAAAAAAAATTTAAAATTTTGTGACAAATTTTTACATCTTACAAATTAAAAATACAAAGTACGTACTTTATCAGCCATATAAGTATGGGCTAAATTTCAAAAATCCCATCTTTAAAAAGAAATACTTATCTGCGCGTATTAAACGTAAAAATGATGTTAATTCAAAAGTTTTTTAATAAAATGTTTTAGTATATATGGCATTTGGAGTGTAAATGAAGAGGAACCTACAACTTAATATAACAAAATTACAAACGAACACATCAAACAAATATAAAAAAGGCATTTTGCTGTGGCATATACCATTTTTTAAATATATGATAAAAATTTGGATATACAGAAAGTTTAAATTACTAAGATAAAGTTAAATACCATACTTGGGGCTGACTTACATTAGCATCAGTTTTAATAAGTCAGAGTATTATGCTTGTAGTATATAAGAAAGCACTATTTTTTCTAATTTTTAATACGCTGAGAAGAAGTAAAACATAAAAAATCATAAGTTTGCTCAACATTGCACCGGTGTTTTATAAAAAACTAAATGAAAGTCCAATTGTATTATATATGACTTTTACAGTTACCGGTTCGTTCTAAAGTTGCAAAATTGCCAGAGCGCTAATTTGTTTTTGCTTTTATATGTACTAGATGTTTTCTTTTAAAAGAAAACTGCAAACATGCAGATTTCGTGTTGTCAACTTTCAAATGCACAGGGCTTGCAGAAAAGGATGGTGGTCTGTCACCCCGTTGCCGCGGAGACAAGAAATTCATAATTTAAGGCGTTTTTCACTTGTTTTTTGCGTAGAAGGGATTTTCCGGAGAACTGACATCTCTAGTTTTTACTATATTCATTTTACTTTTAGTAAGATTTTTTGCCTTTGTTGACTCACAATATATGTACCATTAACAAATATTATTTCGCATTGTTGTTTTTTACAGTAGCACATTTCAGAAATAAAAAAACGCACGTATAATTTGCTCTATTGCAATATGCTTATGCATTTGAAAATACATATAAATATGTTCATCTTTTCACGAAAACGACGGTTGAACATAATATGGTGAGACATTACTTGCCTTAAAAAACAATTCAGTAAATTGTGATATATTTTTCGTTGCTTTATATGCCTAACCAGAACGGTTTTTTTCACAGTCAATCAAAAAATATTTTTTTTTTAACAAAAACAATTAGAACGTAACGAATATATAGAAAAAAGTAATTTTACCATAACGTTTTGTCACTGCATCACTTCTATATAAAAAATAACTACGTATTTATCCAGATTTTACAGAGAATCATACAATTGAATGTAAATTTACTATCCAAAGTTAATCTTCAGGCTTAAAATGCAAGACTAACATGAAATATGCTTAGTTCATTTTTTTTGCTGTAAAAGCATCGTTCCTTCAAATTCTCACGCGGTTGTAACTGCCGAAGAAAAGTAATTTCAAAAAATCACAAGAACCCTGGATGCGAACTCCAATTGTCAGCGCATGTACAAAGATATTTTCCTGTGAAGTTTTTGTATTGCCTACACGACACAAAAACTATAACTACTATGTTCTCATTACAAAATAAAAACGGGTTTATCCACACAATAAAAAAATAAACGCATTTGTGCAGCATGCGACTAGGGATTGCCGTTAAGTAAAGTGGTGAGTTATAAATACGGTTCACTTACCGTTAACTTTCCTTGTGTTTTATGGTTACCGTAACTATACAGTTCGTAAATATTATGGTCTTTATAATCATACAATTTACACAAAACAGGCCATTTTTTGTATATACAGGTTTTACACAAAGAGACGCAACGGATAAGTATATAATTCTAATACCTAAAAATACAAATTCTTTGATAATTAAAGGGAAAGGACTGGGCAATTAAAAAATACATCGCGTACTCTAAAGAATTATGTGCACGTTTTACAACATTTCGTATGTTTTTTCTCGTTTGGTATACACTCAAAGCAAAATTAGAAGAAGATTTTGTAGAAAACGAAGAATGAATTCGCAATCAGAATAAAGTTTGAAGTGACTTATTAAAATAAAATTACGATGCGTTGTTGCTTTATTCGTATAAAGTAATATTAGTATTTTTTATACATACCAGAATATCTGTTAACAACATAATGTGCAAAAAACAACTATCATATGCATGCTGAACAGTATATAAACCAAATAAATGATTAAACCAGTCTTTAAGTACAATTCTTTTTGGTTTATCTTGACTTGGTAGAAATATATGGGTCTTAAAAAAGTTCGGAATTTTTTTTTATTGCCTTTCTTTATGAACACCCTGTATGAGTTCATTTACGACGTAAAAACTCTGATTATCGGCTAACTTTTAAAGTCAAGTTTTTTTTTATGTAATAGAACAGTTTTTTATGCTAAAAATCTGTTTGATACGTACAAAACAAAATTCTTGTATCTAATGTCTAAACAAAAGTGACAGTGTTTTTATCATCTTAATCATTTATCACTGCTGGACCAAAACGCCACATATACCTATTGTACATGTATTTGTATTAAAACTTTTTATGTTGTACTATTTGCTAGAATAAATGCATTCATGCAAAAACCTTATATAAAAATTTATTCAAAAAAAGGCAGAAAACTACAAAATCACAAATAAGAACATACGCACATGTGGCAATGCCGGAAATATGTATTATCATCTCACTGCAATATACGTACTTGGTTTAGATTGATTTTGTTCGAATATTTTATTAAAAGCGATATTTATTATTTACTGGTTTAGCTTTTGGACTTGTGTTATAAAAATTAATTTGGGCGTTAGTACGTTGCATATACATGTTTTTGAATACAAAAGAAACCAATCTCTCGATGTCCATCAATATTCATACTTTTTATCCCCTGAATTACGGCTAAATTAAAAAGGAACGAAAAAAGTAATTTCGATAGAAAAAACTTATTACCTGTAGTATGAAACAAAATAGTTATTTTTCATAGTCAACAAATTTGCACGGCTGTCCTGCTTTAACAAAAGTTTATATTTTTATATTGTGTGCACACTTTTGTTTTTTCTTTCTTATTTGTCAAGACAAGCTTTCACAATGTATTCATACACATAAATATTTGATACTAAAAAACATCATGAAAACGCGTTGAATTATACATACATACAAAATTATTTTTTTTTGTGTGTTTTTGCGTATTCTACACGCTGCCGATTCTTTTTTAAACAAATATATAAATCCTTCAAAAAAAAGTTTTTTCTAAAATTATATGAGAAATGCATAATACCATATTTTGCAAGTACGTTTATTTGTTTTGTAAAAACGCTTACACAGATCACAAGATTAAATGTTGCTTGTATTTTTTTTTGCTCGTTTTGTTGTGTATACTATAGCAGATCGACCAATGCATAATGTAAAATTATCAAAATAACAGAAACAAGATAAATCGATTACTAAGAGCCGGTGGAGTTTCCATAGGTTTTGAATTAGAGGTACCTAGTTTTTAACAAAAGTTAGGCTTTAATACCTTTTTTTTCGATGTTTTAGAGTCTATATTTTATTTTATTATGTATTTTTTTGGCCTCTATAAATAAAAAAAATCTCTGCACGTAAAAATACCCATCTTTAATTTAGGCGTACGTAGTTTTCTGAAGAAGGGGGGATATCACACCCGCCCACCTACAATCCTTGCGAAAACGCACCTGCCCGGCACTTAGCACCTTTTTTTTTTATTTTTGTTAGCTTTTTTTTCTAAAACAAAAGCATTCTACAGAATTTTACATAAAAAACCTTATTCACTTACCGTTTACGTCTGTATAGTAACGGTAAGCTACATCATCTATCTTTTCAATTCTCGTCTGGTATGTCCCGTGATGAACGCTGTGTTTACATTGTTGCATTGATCGTGTCTTCGTATTGCCGAATACCGGGGTTGTTTCTTATTTTCCTTTTAAAGTTACGCTTTTCGTCACTAAAAACACAAAGGATGGACTGAAAAAACTAACCATGATTATGATGGTATTGAAATAACAGCAGATAAACTTTTTTCGTTAGAATTTTTGTGTATATGTCGCTTTTTGGACCTATTTTTTTACGGTTTTTATCGATCATGTCGTCGTAAATTAGGGTTTTCTTTGCTTTCTTTGAAATTCTCTGTGTTTTTAGCTTTGAATTATTCCGCCAGCGCACAATTGTAGTCTTTGGAAGCTTTTTCGATTGACATGTGTTGTTTTCTCTTTATCGTTGATTGTTGTTTACCCATTTGTTTTTTTTTAATAGGAATTTTGTATTTTTTTTGTTTAATTTTTTATTAATGTTTTAAATTGTTTTGTATTGTTTTTGGCTTTTTATTATCAATGCTGTTATTTTTGTGATAATATAATATTTTAATATTTTATTGGTGTTTCGGATGCATTTGCTTGTTTCACGCCTTTACTATCCACGTATTCAATTTCTGTTATTAATTTTGGAAGTCTAGTATTAGTGGTGTAGTTTTTTTTTAGTAATGGCGGCTTGTTACAACGGTATTTGTTGGTTTTATATTATACGATCTTTTTTCAGTTTTTTTTGTGTGTTTTAAATCCTTTAGACTAGGTGTTTCATGTTTTGTATTTCCGTTATATTTCAGACGTAAAAGATTGACTTTTTTATGATGGCTACATACAGCTGTCCTGAATCTTTTCTTTTTAATATTTGTAGTGCGTATGTGTTGTTTTCAATGCAGGTTTAAAAACTTGCGGCCACTATAGTTTCATCACTAAGTTTCCTAATGGTACAACGCTTTTTCTGAGTAGTATGATTATTGTCGGACGAAAATGTTCATTTGCATTCCCATGCCAACGAAGTTTTCCGTCACAAAGGCTGTTTGATACTATCCGTGAAATATGCCTGCATTTTATGATTTTGTTATGACAATACGAGAATCTGTAACAACTTTACTACCGCAAGTTTAAGCTCCAAGGACAATGTAAAGTAGGAGACATTTATTTTTCATTTTTTTTGCTTTTTCTATTATTTTTGTACAAGAAAGTTTAACCTGTAGCTAGTATTTTGGTATACTGTAATGTTTTGTAGTCTTGCGTTTTTGCGTTTCTTTTTAGCACTTTTTTTTTGCACCGGCGTTATTCTCTTCATTTTGGTGATGGTAAGCTTTCCCTTGCTGCCTTAAATCTTTATTCGGGAGAAAATTTAGCGCGCGACGCAATAACGTTCGAAAAAAGAACATCTGAGTAAATCCTGATTTTTTTTGTGCAGTTTAGTAGCACAATATCTAAAAGATCATGTCATACATTTGGGCATTTAAACGCAATCTTGGCTAGGATAAAAATCAATGTTACATTAGTTTGCTCGGTCAAACCGTTTGTCTGCGGTCTAGAACGTATGGCGTAATATTGTGCCACAATATTACTCTTAATTTTAGTGTAGTTGCTATATTTTTTTATTTTTTATCATTATCGCAAATTATTATATAGGGAAATCTTTGCTCGCAAATGATTAATTTGAAAAAAAATCTGGCAACTTCCGTGGCTGTTTTGTAAGGTTTAACTAGTGTACACAAGCATACTGTATTTCTGTACAGTCTTTTTTTGTGTAAAAATTTGTCCTTTTTATTGCCTTGCGGTTTAAGTACTTGATCTTAACTGTTTTTTTTTACTGCATTGCGTTTTGCTCGTTATAAAATGCTACTAATATTGCACAAAGGACGTTAAAGGTTTTGTGTATTTTAATTATATTTCTTGTACAGTGCAACTATGCGTTTTTTTACAATGCTTTTTTTTGTCAAATTTTACAATGAATAAAAAGACATACCGGTTGTATTTGGCGCACAGATTATACCCAAGGATATATATTCGAGCACTTTTTATATCTATTGTCGCTCGCTCCAGAACTACAATGCCAGAATCGCAAACCCTTAAGATAATATTGTTTTTTAAAATGCAAAAAAATTATTATATCGTAAACTCAAATATGATATATGTTAAAACAAATTTCTTTTTAGTCCATCTTTTTTTTTTTTGTTTATTAAAATGTATAAAAGAAAAATTGAACAAAAAGTTAAACAAAAAATATTCAAAAAATTAATAAAAAAAGAAAATCCATATAATTTTTTTTTTTATATTTTTCTTGCTGGGGTACCTTTTTACTCTGAAAAAAAATAGATTTACCCATAGTTTTGCGCTCTGGGCGCACTTCCGCGTGAAGCGCGCCACATTTATTAAAAGGAGTTTTAATATCAATTATGGCAAAAAAATTGTAGCAACCATAAAAAAATTTATTTGTAAAAAAATTGTTGTTAAGCTCTACTAATATAGGTATTTGTTATATCAAAAATATTTTTGTTTTTTGAGTTGTAAGTTGTACTGCAATTTTATTGTTATCTAGGTTAGATGATAAAACCTACAATTATGATTTTGTCTATATTACTGTGGCAATATATTTTTTTAACCAGCAATTAAATACAGGTAAAGAATGCGGTTTAAAATTTCAGTCAATGTTTACATAAGAAATTCTTTTTTCGATTATAGTAAATATCACTTAACAGCAAAAAAAAATGCATAAACAACAAACGAGTACACAATACACATAGCTACACAAAAAAAAACAAATGCCTGTTTTAGAAACGAAAATCACGTCTTTTTTTAATAGGTTTGTCATGCAGCGACTAATTAAGATTTGCGTCAAAATTTGTATTGATGTCCGTATTTTCTTACCATGCTAAAATCCACGTCAATTTGCGTATTATTTGAACAGCCTATACTCCACGTCGATTATAAAAAATTCATGCTTGATCAATTAACCTTTAGTCCCGACATACTTATAACTAGTAGTGAATGAGTGCATACAATCTTGAGACATTGTAATAAATACTAACCTTTTTGCGTGCAATCTTGAAAAAAAAAATAACTTAAAATATAGTTTTTTTAATTCTGTAAGGGTTTCTGGAGTAAACCAAATACTTTCTAAAACCACTGCTAATACCCATGGTTAACCAAAAATAACAAAAAAACTTATATTTTTTGGTACAAATTGACAAATATAACCATTTATTACATAATTTTGTTATCCCATAAATCAAGTGCATTGACTTCAATGTAATTTATAAAATATTTAAACAACTCAAATAGTATCAAAAATACTGTAAAATAAGCATTTGACAGTTCATTAAATTTTTTCGCCTGAAATGACTAAGAAAACTTACAAACAAAGTAAAGAACACCAATGCATCCCAAAAAAATGCCCAATCGTTGTATTAATAGATTATAAATTTTCATTTTTGCAATCTATGCAGAGGAAGTGTATTTTAATGTCGCTTATAGTGTTTATTAATTTTTATTTTTTCTTCTTATTCATTTTAAAACAAACAAATATACAGAAAATGTCAAAACCTCATTTTTAGGTAACTTTGATTAGTTTTTATTTTTTTTTGAACAACACAAAAATAACGCCGAAGTCAAAACACTTGATTCGTAGTACATGACTTTGCCTAAATTTAGTTTGTGTTTTTGCTTTGATAATATAAAAAACTTTCGTCATTTTTAACAAATGCTGGCTATTAGTTTTGATTATTATTAAAAAATAGGCATTTTTTATACCAATTTATAATTTATTACCCTTTTATTAACATACATCTTGTGGCATTATTTTTCTGTTTCATTAAAGATATATTTATTTTAATCAAAAAATTAAAATGTAAAAAAACCATTTTTAGTAAAAAACCACTTAAATCTTTGTCTTTGTTTCAGTAAGACGTATGTTTTTTTGCAGTGGTCTAATAAAGCTTTTAAGTTAAGACTACGCAACACATATCGATAGTAAACAAAGCTTTAAGAACGATTATAGCAAAAAAATAAACACCGTAGACGAACCTTGTACGCACTTTGTCTTGGTTTTTTAGAAAATCAATATTAAAAAATCAAAAACACTGCAATCGTGTTTGAATTGTTTGTAAAATTTGGCATATAATGAATATGTCTAATCTTGGCTATAAACATTTTTAGAAGGCGCTTCGTAACAGACAATAAATCGGTTCATTATCCTTTTGTTTGGTAGTTTTTCGTGGTAATATTTTGATATACAATTTACACATTAAAAACATACAGAAAACTGTATTTATGTAATTAACTATTTTTTTTTATTGGCGATATAAAAAATTCCTTTTTTAAATCATATCTTATAGAACTTTAGTTTACAAGAAGCCGATATATTTTTATTTTTAAAAAAAGGCTTCAACATTCGATTGTTTTTTTTGTCAATTTGAAAAGGTCACAGAATGTGTATTGACGAAAAAATGCACAGTTATATTTTAATGAAGTCGGGTATTGTAGCACGAATGTCGACAAAATTTGCCTAATAATACAGTTGATTTGTAATAAGTCGTTTTCGATAAAAAATTGTCGATATTAAAAACTCATGTCAAGATAAGTGCATATTTGACACAATTATAAATAAACTGTATATATTTCTTGTTAAACTTATGCAAAAACAACAATAAAATAATAAATATAAAGATTATTTATATTTATAATTTTTTGAGCTATTTTATTTTACTATCTATTTTTTAATGCCAAAAATGTACTTTTTGCTGCCCTTTTGTACAGAAAAATTAACTGGATCCACTAAGTATGGTGCTTATAAAGGCATACTTTGTAAAAATGTCGCAGGCAAAAATGATGTATCTAATACTAGAGTACGTTGCCTTTAGTGGTTCGGCTAGATTTTTTTCTTTTCTTCGCTTAACTCTACTAATTAAAATATGGTAAATTTTCTTCTTTGGATGCAGTTCAATTTAGACTTGGTATTTAAAGCATGAACGTATAATATTGATATTTTTTACACGCATTTTTGTTCATTTGTATAACTTCTATGTGGTTTTTATACAGTGTAGGGATCTGCATGGCCGAATGCAATGTATCGCGTTAGAAATATTTTTTTCGTTGCAATGATATACAGATGCTGATATTATTTGTAAGCTCTTTTAAAAGAATTTATTACGGGCAGCTGATATTCGTGGTACGCTGCAGACACATTTTTATGTACTCCCGACAAGGCATCTGCTACTAGGTTACGTTTACTTTGCAATGCACTATATCCAAGTTGTATTCAAAAAAGTTTTTATGTCTAATTTGGAGGTTTGCGCTGAAATTACGTCTGTTACTAATAAAATTACATCCCTTATTGTCGGCTATTTCTTGAAGCCTTTTATGCATCGCATAACATCATTTAATTTTAATACGAAGATCGGACCTGAGATCTTACTCAAATCCTGTATATTTTTTTGTAAAAAATTATGTAGGCTGATGCAACGCAAATAATATGTTCAATTTTTTTTAACTTATTGCGATAGTGTAGCTACTAAACTACGAATTAAAGCGTCATTGGTTACGTAAAAAGTTTGCAAGCTCTGGTAGTCGTAGTCTTAATATCTTATTTTATGTAGAAATCAGCTACTTCTATGTGATCGATGATTCTTTATTTGTTTTTTCTGCATATTAGCCATTTTAATTGGTAGACGAGTAGTTGGATTAGCTAAAAAGTTGGTAGCTGGAGCTAGCGCGTTTGTAAAATTAGTCAAACGACAAATTTTTTTATTTCTATCGTCGGTCTGTAAAAGCTTTATTTCTCCATCGCAACTGTTACGCTTTCGGGTGACCTAATTTCTTTATTGGACATTTACCTGCCTAGGTTTCTTTTGCGCTTCAGCACATCTTTGCAAAAAAGCAACGTGTTTTACGTGTCCATATATACATTGACGCATATTATTTCGCATTATCTTACATACATTTCCACATGTGATTTGGCGTATAATATATATCTTCAAGCTAGACAAGGCACAAAATGATTATTATCCTTGTAGTATCCTTCGTAAAAAAACGCAAAATGTAGCTGAAGCGCTAGTCAACCCGAACGGTATATCATTCCACTGGAAAACTCCTGATGAAGTACTAAACGCCGTTTTGTTTCTATTTATTTTATTACTAGAAAGCTGGATGAATCCAGACTTTGCAACCAATCTACTATACACAGAAGAACCTGATAGAACGTTAAAACAAGTATCAATTCTTAAGGTTGGGAAATGCTTTCTTTTGAGTTGATCTGTTGAGGCGTCTTGTAATCTATATTACATATCTTGCCGTTTTCTTTATTTGCTACTTGAATCACTGCGAATATCAAAAAGCCTTTACCAATGTTGAATTTTTTTTCTGTTGACTAGCACCGTCACATGTGATTTGCTTTTATTGCGTCCTTACGGACTGTTTATTTATTGCGTTTAGTTTCATTTTTCATGGTTATCAGAAAGAATGAATCTTGTGCGTAGTGTGTACCTTTTAGTGTATTTTTTTACGAAAAAGCATTTTTTGCATATCTAAAATCTTTTAGATCCTACAAACTAAATTTGCAACACTCAACATTTTTCTGACAGTGATGCTTGGCTTACTACTATTAGCATGTGTTCGCGCTTTGTTCAGTTACTCGGTACACTTTTTTTTCTTTTTTCTGAAGATTGTGGTTCTGTTATTTGCGACGCAAAGGGTTTTAAGATTTTATTTGTGAATACATCCCTTTTCTACGTTTTATAGCTCTTTTATAAAATTTTGGATAAAATATCGTGTTGTTTGCAACTTATGGTAACCGTTCGATTTTCGTCTAGATATAAAAAAATGCTGTAGTGCCGAAATTGATTGAATACTTATATGACAAATTGAGTGGCATCAAAGACATTTCTGTACACTTTTTTTGGGCAAAAATTTTTCTCAGAATTCTTTTTTTCACTAGGAACTGATATTTACTCTTTGGTATCGTCAAAACCAGAAAAAGTTGTTGTGTGCGTATAAGATTATTGGACTGTACTTTCGCAATAAAATTATAGGTAGCTTTATCTACTGTGTTAAGTCGTTATAACGAAACACGCCAGCACTAAAAAGTTGACGTCTTAATGTGGACCGCAGGTTTTACCGCATATTCAAGTAGTGTATTGTTTCTATCGGCCGTATGTATTAGTGTTTGTAGGGATGCTATTTGAAAGGTTTTTTAAATGCTCTTAAGTATGAATGATTAGCAGTTTGCAGATTCATCTAGTGTTGCTTATTTGTTGTATAAATATATTGATGCGTCGAAAGTTGTATGTTCGTAAAAATTGCCAATGCTTAGTTTTACGGCATTACCGTTTTTACATTGCGCATCTGATATGTGTTTAAGTTATCACAAGCTCGTTAACCGCGTAGTGTTGGCCAAGCCATGGTGGGCAAAGAGAGGCTTGTAGTAGTGTCTCTGGTGTTTTTTGGGAAATTCGTAGTTTTTTGCATCTTGTTTTTATATTATAATCTATTATTTGTTACGGTGTTGCCTTATCGTTTTTATCTTGCTAATTTTATCTTGTTATTGTTTTTTCAGTGATATTTTGTCTTTATAGCCTGTCTGGTTGTGAGATGTATGTTAATGTGTGCTGAGTTTAGGGTTATCATATTGTTTTCTGCCAATGTATGCGTTCGGCATAACTACAGCAAAGATCAGATTATCTATCTTCTAGTATAATTTCTCGCTGCTGTAGTGTAATTTTGAGATTATTCTGCTAGAGTAATGCTTTACTGTGTTTGCTTCAAAATCATGTTATCCGTCAATTTGTAGTATATTATTGAGATTTTTGTATGATAGTTTGTTTTTAAGATAGATTTTGATCATTTCCTGTCTTCAGAGTGCATGTTGTGCATACTCGAACTACAGGACTACCTCCTCTATATCTGTGTTTTCTTCCCATTTCTTCGATAGATCTACAAAACCCACGCACTAAATTTTTCGTCTTGTTGTCATCGTGATAGTGCCGTATGATATAGTTTTGTTTTTTCGTAGTCCGGTATGCATATTTTTTTTCTATTATAACCTTTAAAAAGTTTAGGCCAAATTACTAAGTAAAAAAGTGGGTTAAAAATAATAAGTTCCGGGCAAAAAAGAGGGCAATAAAAAATCCGACTCGCTGAAAATTTATGGGTTTCAAAAATAATATTTTACAAACAAAAAAAAAGATGAAAAATTTAATTTCTGTAATTTACGAGAAATAACACTTAAAATAA
>JAQFYM010002953.1:0-20733 GCA_034694785.1 Agrenia bidenticulata | reverse complement strand
CAAATAATGCAACAAAATGGCAGCCATTCTCTGTCCATCCATCAAACATGATTGCACCGACTTCTTTAAGATCAATGTTTTTTTGCTTCTATATACGCAAAAAGTATGTGGGCATATTTACACAGGGTGTCCACGTCAATTCTCGTCAATTTGGAATATTAAAACATGTAGGTCCTCACAACAGCTAAATGGCAATGTTAACTTAGATGTTACTAAATCGAGCCACCCAAATATGTTTCTGTCTTTATGCAATGCTACACAATATTCAAGTAGCCCTTCTGTTACTTAGTATGATTCAATCATTGTATTAAGCCAGTTTGGATGTTCGGAGTCAATATGGCTTATTAAATTGGTGGAGCCTTATTTAATATCCTGTTTTCTGAATGAATTGCATACCCAACAAAGGTTATTTTCCTCTCGAAACTAGCAAATAAAAAAATTCTTATCTTTCCGAATTACTATATGACATAGGGATAAAAAATATGGAAAAAATATGGAAAAAATTTCCCCCATTATGGCCATATTTATATGGCCATATATGAGTCGCGGCCATATTTTTTTGATACCGCTGGTAAAGTCGTTGTTTTACCTGTATGTTTACAATATATGTGTATCACGCTACTAATTTATTGCGTGTTTACATCGTTTGCAACATGTGGGTTTCTCAATACACTTAATTTGTCTTTTTTTGTGCGTAAAAACATCAATGAATTTTTTTGTTGCAAAACTTAAGCCGCAGTAAATCGTGTATGCTAATAAAGAAGGGTTACCAAATATCGTTTTTTTTAAGATTAAATACATTTATCTTCAAATCAAAATTGATTTTTTTTTTTGTGGAAACCCATTTATACCCTGCATCATTTTCTTTTTCTAGTATCTTATTTTTTCTATTAGTTTCTTTGTTAATTAGCTGTTGTTTGCTTCAAAACGAACCAACAAATATTTTTCTGTTTTTTGATAAACTGCTGAAGCACTGTATTGTCAAGTATGCTCATGATAGTCTTGTAATATTTTTACGTCATTATTTTACACGGTAACCTATAACTTTGCTTTACTTAGAATAATCTTTTTCATTTAAATGAAAAATAATTCAAAAAAAACAATTGAATTTTAGTGTTGGTATACACTTTTATAATCACCTATATACAAACTCCTTGTACTTTTTGTGTTTTAAACACATATCTGTATTTTATGACGCATAATTATCTATTATATCTGTAGATTAAATACTTATATGATAAACATGTCTAATTTTCTATGCTCGTACGATTTTTTTTTATAAAGAATTTTTTTTTACACAATTCTTTACCCTTACATTTGTCCGATTTTGAATATGGCTTAAAAAAACACTGCCTTATATTTTGTTCTGACTTGTACAAGATACTTAGAACTGTTTTTACTCTAAAATTTGGCCAGCGCTTCTTCTGTTGTTTCGTGTTTACTTTTTTTTTTTTTTGCTTATACTCGCGATGCCTGTTTTAATGTTAAAAATTTTATGTCTTCTTCGTAAATTTGTTACCTAAAGCATTAATTTTATATAGCTGTTTATTAGAATTATTCTTTTACTGGGTCTGGAATATGCAAGAAATTTTTTAATGTTATAGATTTTAGTAGAAAAAAAAGCAGCCACTTGTTTTGGTCTTTTCATCGCTTAAACCTATGTCTAGGTATCTACCTCAGTCGTTTGCTTACACCCTTGTGATTTATGATTTATCATCTAAAGACATTAATATATTCTAAATCTTAATTATTATTTTCTGATTACAAGAACTGTTGGCAAGTTTAGCGACATTCATTATCTACTACATTATTCTATCCATATATTGTATAATCTCATAATCTGATAACTTACTCTTTCTCCTCCTACAAACTCTATTTTTTTCTACTTATTTGCAGATTGTTTTTTGCGGTATATGGCAAATTTTATTAAAACTTGCTTCACGCCTCTTTTTTTTACACCTAAAACAAATTAATTGTCAATTAATACGTAGCGAGAAGGTCTACTCGTATTACAATGCACCTCATTCATAGATGAGTAATATTATTTAAGTTCGTATCAAAGCCTGTTATTCATCTTTGATATTAAAAAGCTGCACGGCCTATCCCTAACGATGTAAATTTTTTTTTACCTGCATCTTATGCTATTTTTAGACAGCCGTCATGAATACCCAATGATTATAAACTGGTGCTTATTGCAATCCTGCAATTTTATGTTAACTTGGTATGTAGTATGTTGTGTCCTTTACTATCTTTTTTTATGTTTAAAAAGTCTATGGTCAGCATTTTACTGCTTCCATTTGACACTGGTTTATACGGTTTGTGAAAGGAAGAATTGATTGTTGATATAAATTCTAATATAAATCACCTTTTTCTTTTCCGTCTAATTTTGCGTTTGTATTTTCAAATTTTTTGCGTGTTTTGTGCACACTTATTAATCATATTTCTTACTGTAATAATCACTTGACAATTCTTATATCCCGGTGATTTTAGAATTTTCGTAAAATATTTTGATTTGAACAAAAATTTATTTTTTCGATGTAGCCATATAGATTTATTGTTTTATTTTCTCAAAATCTCACTATAAAAGTAATCAGCTATAACATGGTTGCTTTCAGGTACAACAAAGCAAGTATCCTATGTTCTTTTTTACTTTTAAATTGCAAATTTGACCAAATCTACTTTAAATATTATACGGACCGACTTTCTGCCATTTTACAAAGTTCATCCATACATCTGATATTCTAATTTGCAGCTACTAAGCAATGCAAAAGCTTCATTTCGTGCATACCACTTGTTGGTGACACAATACATGGATTTCGTCCCTAGGCTAAAATACTCGATAACAAATAAATATAGCATTCATTTGGCACGATAAATAGCGCAAAATGTGTAGAATTGGATCCTGCATCGTTTGCGCATAAACACGCGCATTATGAAGCAATATACAGCACGCGTAGCGTGATTGGTGATTTGGGATACAAGGGGTAGAACATTGGTATCAGATAAGTTTGGGGACTGAAAGGTAAAAGGAGTATGTAACTTTAAATAGATAACAAAACTATATAAAGAAATAAGTTTTAAATAAACAGTAGGTTTTAAAAAAGGAAATTGGTAAAAGATCAAAAGCTCCCAATAGCTCATCCAAAACCACTGTCTTTATAAAGATTGCATATACTATTTTTATGACATATATTACACCACCCATAGTCCATATTTTTTTCAATAACAGTTGTTTACGATTTAGGGTTGCCTTCTTGTGATATCGTTCCTATTCTTATCTTCTGCTCTTCTGCATTTGACGCTCTTGTAGTATAAGAACCGCAACTAACAAAAATTTATTGAACTACCCCCTTTATCGTCTACAGACCATTCCTCATCTTTTATTAATTATCTTATGTTCTAACTTGGTATGTGAGCATGATGTATGCAGACTATCGTGTTCTGTATAGGTTGATACAATAACTTATCTCATAAGCAAAATAGACTGCCATTGGCAAAACGCCGTAAAAAATTTTATCGTCGTCTTAAAAATGAGCTTATATCAGTTGCATTGAGCGTAAGTATTTATTAACAATTTATATTGCAAACTGATTTCTCCCACAAAAGCAGCGTTTAAGCATTTAGCATTGCATTATCATCTACAGCATTGTAAAAATCTGGTATACCTTGGTTTTTTTTTTTCGTGAGTGAAATGTTTAAACCAATGTTTTTTTTTTTTTTTTGTAAAAAAACAACTAGAGCCAGCTCAAATAGGTTTCATTTGTCAAATCAATGTTTTTTAACAAATCTTTTTATTTAAAAAAAATCGCCAACTCTAAATTTTTAACTCTTAGTCACATTCTACAAGTGCCTTTACTTAATGGCTTGTATATATATATAAAAATAATTTTTGTTTATCGTCTTTTACAACCTTTAAATTTAAATACTTCTAATTTTATACTGATCTCTTGCAGCAGCTTACAGATATCTTGTTTTCTAAGCTATCGAATATCTCTTTTTATGGCAAACTCTCTTCGTATCCATTACATGTCTTTTGTTTTAGGTTGACGACAGGTCTAAAATCATATAATGTACACTTTTTTTATAAGTTGTAAAGTATTTTTACGATTTTTTTTTTTGCAATTCCAGGTTCACTGATTAAGATTTTTTATAATATGAATCATGCTTAAAAATGGCAATAAATTTTTTTTATCATCTATTTTAATAAATCACATCGATGCATCAGCTATTGAATACGAGCTATATTATATGTAAAAGTAAGTAATCTTGTTAACAGTAAAAACATTTATAAATTTGTTGTCGCATACTAAACAAAAATCGAAAAAAACCATATAGTCAGAAAGTATATTTTATATTACATTATTATATTTTAAGTTAATCAGGTTACTAAATTTTTTTGTAAATGTATGCTAAAAACAAACAACACATCATCGTTAATTTTCGTTTGTTTAGAAGTTTGTAAGCGTTAAGTTACATTTAACGTTTATATATTTTGCATTTGATATATCAATCGGCGTATCGAAGAATAAAAAGTAAAGAGAATTTGTAATCACTTTAAAAGACTCAAAATACAGACATACTTTTTTTTAGCGTTTCTATGTCAGTTACCGAATAAAAAATGCTATACACGTTAGGAAAACAAAATTTTTATAAAAATATAATCTATTTAGCTATTATTTATCTTTTTTTTTTTTTGTATATTATGTTCCTAGACTATTCAATGCCGTTGGAAATTGTTGTATTATGTTAGTTTTTGAAGACGTGTTTTACAATTTATTACACCAAGACAATGTAAAATGCACCGCGAGATTACGTAGATACGATAATTATTTAAGAATGAAGCAAGACGCTAGTTGGTCCGAATTGGGGGAACATTCAAAGGTTCATTGGATATTGAATGTAACTGAAACCGCCATAAATTAACACAAAGTACAGTTACGTACTTTTTGTACAAGTCACTTAAATTATATGGTTTTCCACAATAAAATACACAGACAAAATTTTGCTTTTTAAGCATTGTTATAAGAATATATAGCGTGAGATCAATGACAAATTCCAATTTTGTATTAGACAAAAATATGTGTGACGTATTTCTTTAACAGTTCAAAGCAATTCAAAGTACCCATAAAGCAATTAATGCATGTTCATATAGGGTATACCTCTTACGTAGCATGCAAAGACTACATAATATCCGCGGTTATATATTTTCTTGCGTTTTATGCACAATAAACATCAATTTCATACTAAAGGGTTGCATATAACTTTTTTGGTGCATTTTAAACTAACCTTGTAAACTTTTTTTGTTTTATATAAAAATTTAGAGTTGCTTATGTATTTCAGGTGGTCTTAAATACAGGGCTTCATAAAAATTTTATTGCAATTAATTTTGTATGGAATTGCAATTATTGGCATTGCTCTTAGAAAAATTAATTATTGTAATTGTTATTTTATAAAATAGAAATTTTTGTAATTGCTCTTTTAACTTAACAAATTATTGATAGTAAATAATCGATAAAATATGTTTTATACAAAATATTTTACGGACTTAGTTTTCGGAAACGCAATTTTTATTTATTATTGTAAAAGTGCGCAAAATTGCACTCTATAATGTACATATACATATACATAAAAGCAAAAAAAATATCATTTTTATGTTTGTAAGTTTGAAAAAAACCTTCCAACATAAATTATATATCAATATAAAAATCTTAAAAAATTGTAAATTTCGGGTTCCTGCATGCTTATAAAAAAACAAATCAATAAATGTATAAACTGAAAGTAATATGTCTTCTAATACTGAAATAAACTTTTTATAGTTATTTAACAAAAAAAAAGATTTTAACTTTTTTTATGATTATAATAATTAGTACATATGTAATTTAACCCTAAACATTAAAATGATTCAAAAAAAAACACATTAATATAAATATCTATATAAAATCACTAAAAATATTTTTTTGGATACTTACTCTGCTAAAAAAAATTAATTACGCTGAATTTTTTACAAGTAATCTAAAAACAATCACCAATTTTTATGCAGGAATTCTATTTAATAAAATAGAAAAATTGCGATTATTGCAATTCCAATTAATTTTTTTTGATACCCTGCTAAAATATGCCAGTTGTATCTTAGATTTGTAAAGAACCCAATTGTTGCCAATACTTGTAGCTTTAGAAAATAACATACTTTAAAACACTGTAAAAAACAATAATCCACAAAAAAATGGTCTTAAACATAAAAGAAAAACAAGAAAACACTGTACAGGAAGGTTCTAACGATATTAAAAACGATAACGGTCATACGATGCAAGTACAAAAATCTAAAAAAAATACAAAAAAAATGGTCGGTAATCAATGATATAAAAAATTGAGGTAGTTAGTTTTTTTATTGCATAAAGGCTTATTTTGCAAAAATACTGCTAAAAATTACAAAAAAAAAATTGGCTTGCAACTACAGCCTTAGGCGCACTATCAAAGCATGGTTACTGGCTTACATATAACGCATATATGTAAATCTAAAAAATCATGGTAGTTTTTTTTACATGTAAGCATATTTTTACAGTTAAACGCAGTCACATAAGTTTCTTTAACTTGCAAGTTGGCATACCTTCTGTTTAATACTTGTTTTATTTTTTTTTAAAATGCACTTTTTATATTTATTGCTTTGCCAAATCATTTTTACATAAAAATTATGGAAAAAAATAATCGGTAACAAAACAGGACATTGAAAAACATTTAAAAAACTTTTTAAGAGTTGGCAAACACGGTATCGATTATACACGTGTATTTAATTTAACAATTTTTACCAAGATCCGCCAGATAAATTTGTCTTTAGCATTTCTACGTTGTTTTTTGATACCAACATTTTTTTTTTGTTCGTTTATTGCATTGGTTAAATATATTGTCGGTTCTAGTATACAAAATATGATTTTTGTAGTTTAGCTTTGTATCATGTACATTGGTGTGCAATTCTACGCCCTAAGGGGTCGTAAGAGTCCATGTGCTGTGTTTTCCAAACATTTTTGTACGACATACTGGACTAGTTATCCCAAATTTATTGTTAAACGTAAATATACAAAAATTATATATATTGTACAAAAATATAGGGATAACGTAAAGTCTGCACATTAATTTACAATAAGAAATGGATGAATAAAATTGAACATGTTTTCTATACATAAAAGGTACGTTTTATGGGTTAGTATCGTAGTAAACGCTTGTTGCAATCCGTCATGTTAGTAGAGGCATACATATACATTGTTAATAAAATAATCTTCCTGCTTATTCATGAATATATATCTGACATA
This sequence comes from Agrenia bidenticulata, assembly GCA_034694785.1. Lineage (NCBI taxonomy): Eukaryota > Metazoa > Arthropoda > Collembola > Entomobryomorpha > Isotomidae > Agrenia > Agrenia bidenticulata. Next base: position 13,426 of record JAQFYM010002953.1, on the reverse strand, counting down.
AAAAAACAAGAAGTATTTTTTTTAATAAACTACATAGTTGATATCTTATTATACATAAAAATCAATCTTTCCTTTGTTTATCTAAAAAACCAAGTGTTTTTTGTTTTTTTTGTTTGATTGACAACATGCTTATAAGCTGAAGTGCAAAAGCCTTGTATAGAAATATTACAGATCTTTTATTTGATTAACATGGTAGTTTTTTTATATTGTTGTAAATACTACGATATCATTGTTTTTTATATAGGCATAATATTTTGCAAAGTTTGCAGCCTTGTACTATTAGTTTATTTTTTTATTTTATAAATACTTTTGTTATAATAAATTTGTTTGTATTTTTAGTTATATCAAAATAAATTTCAAATCTTCAGAAGCATAATCATACTTGGAATACCCTTGTTACTGCAAAACTAACAGATTAAGTCACATGCAAACATATTTTTGATTATTTTCGCACTAGAAAATATATTTTTCTTTAGTTTATTCTACAGCAAAATGCAAATTATATCTGTAAAAATAAAGTTCTTATGCACCGTACGTTAGTTATGCTCTTGACTTGGAATTATTGATTCATTTCAGCTTTTAAATAACTCATAACTTTTTTTGTATTTTTACATTTTAATACTTACTATGTAAATCAATATAGGTATTTAAAATACTTTATAAAAGTTGACTTTAGTTGTTATTGAATTAACTAGAAACCGCTTTAATAGTTTGCTACTTTTCGGTATATCAAAATTTATATAAGAAATTGGTACTTTAATTTCTGTATACAATATTCCTGTACAATTTGTTAAAAATTGCAAACTGTAAAAATAATTAACTGGGTAAGAGCTTTACAGCTTGTACGTTATAAATCTACCAGGACATTAGAAATTTAAATTACTATATAAATCTGAAAAAATCTAAGAAAAATTTGAAAAAATAGTTTGTGTGTTAGAAACTCTTCTTTAAAAAAATATTTCATTTTTTTTTAATTAATTTTAGACAAATATTATTCTGTATGGTAGAAGTAAAACGTAAAAATATAGCGTGTACATGCAGGTTGCGGTAGATTGTGTTATGAACTGTTTAAGAGACTTTGTGTAACTAATTTTATCTGTTTTTGCCTCTTTTTAAATGTTTAGCAAAAGGTTCAGTTGCAGTAAGGCGTTCGTTTTATCACAAAAAAATGTTTGTAAATTGATAATCGATCTATATGTATACAACTAAATTTATCTGTTTTTCTAAAATCAACGGTTTTCAATTCAGTTTAAGTTTTGTTAAATAGAAGACCAATTGGAAAAAGAAGAAAATGTTTCTATAACGAATTTCGCTGAAAAAAAAATTTTAAAAAATGTAAATGCCTTTTTATTTAAAACAGTACCTCTACAAATTTTTCTTTATAATAAGGCACTATTCTTACAAACAAAAAAATCAGATTAACGATCGTCTTCCCCGTTTAAAAAAATACTTTTTTGCGATCGTTTTGTTATGAAAAACAAGTGTAAAGTATGTTGTGAACTCAAAAAAGTTACCCCGATACCAACGAGGTGGTTAATAAAGAATTTATAGTTTGGATTTATGCAAAAAATCATAGGCATATGGTATCAACAGCGTCATTTCATTGAACGAATTTGCAAAATAATACAAAATCTTACAGAAGCGTCTATAAAATTCAAAGCTTAACATGTAAGTACTACAATTCCAGAATGTAGAATATACAAAAGTTAGGTAAAATCAACCAAAAATCTACAAAACAAGATGCTCTTTCTCTATAGTCAAACAATAAGTCGACATTTGCTGTAAAAAATTGATTCTGTGTATTTTATTCTGTATTTTTTCTATCTGCGTTGATATAAAAATGCGTCATATATACGTGAATATTTTTTAATTATTTTTATATTTTTTATGACTCTTATATTACTTTATAATACAATTATCTTTTTAAATGCCAAAAGTAAACGATTGCTACATCCGAGGCCTATCAAAGTGCTTGCAAACCTTTTTAGAACATTATCATATCTTTTAAAATGATCTTATTTTATAGATGCAATTTTTTTTTGGACAGAAATTATTAAGTTAAGTCGTGCCCCGAGGTATTTTACTAGCACTTGCTTGTAGAAAAAAGGTCTTCTACTTTTTAAGTTGCATTTTATTTTAAAAGAGCATACTGTCTACTCTGTATGTTTTTATATGTTTTATTGTCCTGGTAAAAACGTGCTTGTGTATTAACTTGTAAAAACACATTAATGAAAGGTCAATGTTACGGAAGAAACATTTACAACGGCAAAACGAATTATATACAACAATGAACTGTTTGTAATTATGTGTTATTTGCCAAATACATTTTTTTAACAGCTAAAAAAACTGCAAAAACAATTTATATACAGAACCAATCGTCAATTTAAAAACTAGAAATACTTTGGCAACACAGAAAAATGCAACTGTTGCAGTAAACAGTTGCGTGTAAACAGTTCATTCTCAAGCATTGGTAAAAACCAAGTAAAAAAAGTTTGCTTGTACAAAACTGCATATGTTTTAGTAATATAGTGGTTTCCGTCCTAGATATATGAATGTATAATTTCTACCCTGAGGATCTTTTTTTAATAGTAGTCATACACTAAACATATAGTTCTTTCTAAAGTATTTTGCCGATTTTGTAATTAATACGTAAAATCCCTAATTAGAACTAGAGGTCTGAATATGCCCGGCCCGGCCCGTTTAAAAATTTTAAAAATTAAAGTTACCCGAATCGGCCATACCCGCGCATACCCGAAATATTTGTATGTATATTACTACATTTTTGGCCGAACTTAACAAAAAAAACCTGTAAATTAAAAATTGTTTTACGCAAAAAAAAACGATTTTACATAATTTTAGTTAGTGTATACAGATTTTTTTATTTTTTTGTACAAAATATGATAGTTTAATACAAAAATAAAATATAAAAAAACTTTATTTTTTACAGAAAGATTTTTATGGTTTCTAAGTAACACGCCATATACAGTGGTGCTTTGCAATTTTTTTTCTGGGGGGGAGGGGCTCAAAAAATTGTATATTTTTTAGGAGGAGCTCAAAAAATATAATTTTATTTTGAATGTAATGTTTACATAAAACTTCAAAAAAAGCAATATAAAAAATCTTAAAGTGGGAGCGGTGCCCCCCATAGCCCCTGTTGAAAAGCACCACTGGCTATATATCATTTAATAACTATTAAAATAATTTATAACGTTCGTACGACATATATTTATTAAGAAGTATATAAAAATACACTTGAACACGTACTTAAAAACTATATTTTACTACATAAAATGTTATAGTTTAGTTATTCAACAACGTGGTAAACCGTATACTTTATCAATACGCATGCATGTGACAGATAAAATATGTTTTTCCAGATAAAAAAATCAATTAATTATTTTTTAAAAATATAATATGTGTTAGTATAATTTTTTTTACTGCATGCCCAGCACTAGAATGTTGTATAATATTTTTATCTATATATAGCTTGTAAATAGCAAACCACTTATAAACTTTGTACCATAGTTTTAAAAAACAAAAAAAAATGTATTTATTGTATATAATATGTTTTTCCCTATTTTGATTTTATAATAAAACACTTTATCAAAAAACTATTTTGTAAATTAATAATTTTAAAAAAGACGCATTTATAAAGATTTTTTGCAACTAACAAAAAACGTTTATATTATACAATGAACAAAACGCAACATGTTTTTATATATTAAGTTCAAACTATTTAGATTTAAACACTTCAAATTACATTTTGGGGACTCGTATAACAGTAAGGAGACTAATAATATTTATAGTCACGCGCTGAAACGGCACGAATCGTAAATGAGACAAAGCAATATGTGTAAAATCGCAAAATAAATATTACGAATCTTTTTGCAATATATATTGACATGACGTTGCGAATAAAATGGCACTCTTTACTTACTTAGCATACATTTGGTATTTACATATAAGCTCATGTATTTCGCGCCACTAAACATAAGATTGTTTGTTGCCAGCTAAAAGGTAATTGTAAAGTATATGTATATTTATACTTGGTAAATTTGTATTCTTTAAAATAGCGCAAAATCATTTTTAAATGCAAAAACGGTAATTTGATCTTTATATTTGATTTATATTTACCTACATTTTGTTTTTGTATAAAAAAGCAGAAAACATAATTTCAAGCTGCATTAATTTTATAATTTACATAGAAAAAAGTTTTGTTTTTTACTTTTTTATAATTACACTTTTTTTTTACTAACGGTATTTACTATTTTTAATAGCAAAAATTTAAATACGTTTTTTTAAGTAAAAATATATTTTTTTTATAATTTCAAAAAAAAAAATTTCGGGTAAATAACAAAAAACAATACCCGCCGTATTAAAACTTATTTTCTAACCGCCCGAACCCGGCCCGCGGGCGGGCCGGGCTGGGTCGGGCCGGGTATTTCCGGGCTAATGCAAACCTCTAATTTAGAACCTACGTGATATCTACCAAACAAAAAACACATACTGTAGACCATAAGCTTATTACGCAGATAGCAGTCAAGGAAGCAATACCATATTAAAAAAAATTTTTCACTGAAAATACGGTTATTTTTTTTTAAATAAATTTTGCAGCAAAACCCTTCTTTGTAAAATTTAGTTTGAATTCTTGCAAAAAGTCGCATTTGTCTAAATCCTGACATGATATACTTTTTTACACAGAAAACCTGTTTTCTCAATGCAAAAAAAATGGAAAACGCCACTCTTTGAACGATTTTTTTGGCAAGTTTTACTTGGATTTTAGATATGTTATACGCGTAAATGCCACCGTAAATTGTCTGGACTGTATTTATATATGTAAAGGATTTTTAACATCCTTTTACATGTAAATGGTTTTTTTTTATAGTGTACCTGCTTTAATTAAAATGTTATTTGTACTGCTGCAACCTGTAAATAATAAAAATTTATAAAAATAAAAATAAAATATTGCAAAATACTAAAACACATGGGAAAATTTATTTTTGAATATGCGTAGGACTACAAAAAAAGGCGCATATAAATTATTATTTATTTTTGTTATAAATTATCATATACGTTTTATACATTACATACATTAAATACATGAAATGATGAATCTAGTAATATATGTGCCAAAAACGCTAATTTATATGCATAAAGCTTTTTGTAAGGTATGAGATGCCTTTATATCATTTAAAAACAAACAAATTAATTAATATATTATGTAAATACTAGTAAAACGATATATTAAAAAAAATTAAATTTTTACAACAAAAAACATTGTCAATGTTTAGAGGTCTTTTTTTTGCTTTTCGTCTTACTTTCGGATGGCTTTGGATAACAGAATTTTTTTCTGATGTCTTTTACTGAGTTTAAACTATAACCAAAATTTAATCTTATAATTGCAGATGTTTTTCGGCTCGTTTTATGTCTAAAATAGCGGTTTAACAGTACATAACAGCGCAATTACAAACAATTTTTGGTATTCGTCTCAAAAAATTAAGATTTATGCAACTGAAGTAACATAATACCTGTAAAGTATGTTTAAAAAAAAAAAAACTTACAAAAGTATCTAACCTGTTGCTGGTAAACAAAATAGAATAACAAAACACATTTTGACAAAAAATATAGTTACAGATAGGGTTAAAAAGTACTTTTTGCAATTTTAATAAATAAGTAAAAGAAATGATCGTACATTGTAATTTTCAGTAGTGTGAACTCACCTCAGATTCTTTCTAAAAGGCTTTGTAAATAAAATATGTAGGAAAAGAATGCAAAAATTAAAAGATAATTTTAAAATACCCATTAATTACACTTTGCTGTATTAGATAAATCAGAACAATTTACAGTGGGGTTCTAAGTGTGTAAACCCGTTACCGTAAACTAGTTGCTTGCCGCAATTTACATGTAAAAACTTTGTTTTACAAAATTTTGGTATAAACAACGATGTAAAACTTTGTTATTTGAAAAAATTCTTTCATACCGTATACTGGAGGCCGAATCAATAACTATCTAAAAAAATATGCAGCAAGACAAACTCTTTGTTTACTAGGAAAATATATCTTATCAAATAATATCCGGTTGTAATATTTGACGTCAAATTTATTGTACCTTTCTAAATTTGACTGTCTATAAGTGTCTGGACAATAACTTTTGACAATCCAATAGTGTTTCTTGTCAGAAAAGGCTCCCATAAATAAAAGGTAACTTTAATTTTGTCATCGTATACGTTATAAAAAAAGAAAAAAAAACATGCGTTTGTATTTTTTAGAAACATGCAATTTATTGTAAAACTTGTATCAATCTTAATCGAAAAAATTGAATTCGCATTTTGAAATATTGAAATATTGATCTTCTCAAGAAACGAAGAAAATAGAGAATAACAACAACAAATTTATAAAATATATATGGATATTTTATTAATCCAAAAATATTCTCTTTTTACTACTTTTTTTTGCTTAGACTTGGAGACGTAAAATAAAATTTAACTATATGTTTTTATTACATTGTTTTTTTAACATTTTAGTAAAGTTATCAAAAATGGTGATTTTAAGACATGTTAAAACTCCATTGTATTTTTGTGAGTGCTGGTAATGCTCGAAAAAATGCTAATCCAAGTTGTCGCTAATAAAATAAATTTTATATTTACACATTTTTATTCTATTATGAAAATAAACTTTATGAACTAACAGATAATAATGAATATTTGGTTGCAGATATCTTTAAGAGAATTTTTAAACTCCTTTTTTATAAGAATATTGTTTTTTTTTAATACGCGCATAAAGGTAGAAAATTTGTAGATTTTTTAATTGCCAAAAAAACGGTTTATTTTTTATTAATTTAGTGTTTCATCTTTTTTTTTGGTTTTAGTTAACAAGATCAATTTTTATATATTAAATATTCTAATTTAATTGTAGTTTCAACAAAAAAAATGGAACTACATGTTTTTTGTTTTTATAAATCACGTAGTTATGTTATTTGTCTCATTGTAAATCAATCACAAAGACTTAAGTGTCAATACATATATTTAAAGATGGGACACTATTCTAAAGACGTCCGCGTTTGTCACAGATATGTATTTTCTGCGTTTATACTTTTTAAAAGTCAGATTTTGTTTGGTCGGCTTTTCGTACAAGTCAAATAATATTTGATCAGACACTTCTACTGAACTCTACATGCCGAAGTGACTTCCCTGCAACAAAATAGAAAAGTTGCTGGATACGCACTTGATACTCACAAGAGCATGCTGCGCAAATAGTATCAATGATTTATAAGTTTCTTTTATATGTATTTACAATTACTTAAAAAGCTTAAAAAACTCTTAAAATGGTTACGTGATGCCGAAATATGTAAATATCTATTTTTTTTATATTATTATCTGTTTGATGTTATATGTGTTGTTAGCAATATCATCAAAATAATATTTTAAGTTTTTACGCGCCGGTTGCCAAACAATACTACAAAAAAACGATTAACTTATCTTGCTTTTGAATAAAAATTTGTACGTAACCAATCATAAAAACAATCAACATACTTTATATTATGTCATCAGTAATGTTTTATTGCACTTATAATTCTTGTAATTACAAGTATAAAATACAAAAATTTGTTAAGTTTAAAATTGTAGCAGTACATTACAATGTTCTAGATTCTCAGTAAAGTTCTCCATATGTTAAACGTTTTATTCATATAGTAATATGTCTTTAAAATGTTTTTCTCCATTTTTTTATTGCCTATTCGATCACTCTTACGCTTATGCAACTACTTTTTGCGTTTAACATGTTTTCATAAATATACTACACCTAAAAAGTGTTTTTGTTTTACAGGCAGCAACAAAAAAAATAGTTTGGCGTGTAAAGTTACAACCTGGCATCCAAAAATTATTAAGTAAAAAAACTATAAAAAAAAATCAAATATCTATATTATGCTTATTTTAAGAAAAAATGTAGAAAAGCTTCTATCAAGCTTTTTCGTTGTTATAAATGTATATATATGCAACACAAAACCAAAAAAAGTCCATTTGAAAAGTATACTTCTTGTCGATGCAACAAATTAATATGTATGGTGGTTGCAGGTATTTGGTCTTTTATACTTTCATAAAGTTTTATTTTAAAGTGTATTAAATTTACAATTTAATTTGCATTTTTAAAGTGCTGCATTTTTGTGATTTGGCCGTTTTGATTCTTTTCTAGCTTATGCGTGACTTTTTAACGTCTTGTCAGTTTTTTAATAAGATTAAAAAGAAACTTTTATCCTTATAAAGTTTTTACGGTAGAAATGCATAAACACATATTTATTTTTACTTAGACCTGGTTCGGTTTAAAAGACTGTAGCTTTGTTAATAATTATTTTAAAAAAAAATAATTTTATTCATATAAAAAGAAATTATCTTTGGCAAAATAAAAACCAGAGAATGCGTAGCATTTTGCAACAGATGATTTGTCCTTTAGTTGAGAAAGACCGCTATGTCGGCGCCCAAAATAAACACATACCCGTAGTCAGCATACGAACGTTACATTTACATACGGTTGTACGATGCTATGCGCTGTATACATTCAATATATTTAGACTATCAATTTTTATGCATCTTGCATATTTCTCAAGTAACAAAAAGCTTATAAAACATGTTGCGATATAATCCAAAGCCAGAAAAACAGTTACTTGCTTTTTGATATATTGTGAAAAATATGTTGCTACAAAAATATACATCTGTTATATGTTTTTCAAAAACTTAATTATTATTAGATAAAAAGTATAAATATTACGTCAAATACGATCTAATATTATGTACACCTGTAGATGGATTTTATGCATATGCTTAGCAACCAAATTTTGCTTGTCGGTTGCCGGTTTATGTTTTTGGCGTACTGTTTTTCACTGTAATAAGTTTGTTTTTTTAGAAAAAAAGTCGAGAATACCAATAAATTTTCTTTTAATTTTTATTTATTTTTATAAATATATATCAACACATTTTGCAGTCTTTCAGTGTAAAAATATTTTTTTTTACATGAAAAGTATTTTAATCAGTAAATTAAATATAATAATGCTTTGAAACATTGCGAAATGCTGCAAAAGAATAATATAATACAGCGACTATTTATGCGTACAAAAAATGACATAAAAAAATATAAAAAAATATTTTTGCTTGTATTTTACATTTATCTGTCTTTTGTTTATATTAAATCAATATTTTTGTAACAATAATTTTATGCTGGATTTTAAGGCTAAAGAAAGATACTTAAATATAGTAAAAACATACAATTTAGGCCTTATCTATGATATACGTAAGGTTATTTCCACTAACAAAAAAACATGTCGCATTATATAATTATCTGCAATAGGAGAACGTATAGTGTTCTAATTAACTATCCTATGTTGTCGCCAGGGCCTACGAAAGGCACAAAAGGGCCCGGGGGTAATTTTTTTTAGTAAAAGGGGCCCCTTAAAGTTTTTTGTGATAGAATTTACTTGTGTAAATGATCTCCAAACACTGCGAAAAACACACATAATATAATATTTATATAACGTTTTTTTTTATTTGGGCTGTAATAGTATATTGTATTTATTCCGGTGTCTTTGTAAAAAGTGCTATTTGTTTTTTGTCAAACTTTTTAACATACACACAACACTGTATAATTTGCGCAATTAAAAGTTAAGAATCTATATTTTCCTATTTTTACAAGAAGGCGTTGGGAAACTTGCTTTACTATTCGTTTCGAAAATCGTCAAATACCAAGAAAATTCATGTACAATTTTTGTTGTATGTTATTAAATACATATACCGTCTTTTAATACCAAAATATATTTTGTAAGTTCTATAGCCTTTTTTAAAAAATACTAGTTGTGGCGCGCGCTGCAAGCCTTCCGCATTTAGCCGCCTATAGGCAAGTAATTATAAATTTCCACAAAACGAACATATGTCGAAAATATGGAGAGGTGATTGGTTTTAGTAAAAAAACGTACTATATTTAAAATGCGATGTTTTTTTGGTTTTTCATTATTTTTATTTTTTTGTTTAAAAACAAACCAAAATATTTATTTGTGGGTTTTTGTCTTTTCTTATCGCCCTAGCTTTTTTTACTATTTAATTATTGTCAAAGCTTTATGGTTTGCTTTTATATGTCTTAGATGGCAGGCTGGGCAAAGACTGCGCGCTGCGCGCGCCACAATAATTTTTACATATTTTATTAGCTCTGGCAAAAAAATGAAACATAAAACGTGCATGCACTGTAACAAACAATGCAAAAAGCTATCGCATAGACTTTTGACATCGACAAACTGCTACAAAAAGAACGCGGCCGTGCTGTTTTTTAAAAACACGTCATTTATATAAAAAAGAAGACCAACATATTAACAAAAAGATATCGAAGATAATTTTTGTTATTGTCGCTCAAAGAAACTATAAATTGATAAATGTTATACGTAAATGTACAAAAGCATTTGTTTTGGTTTGTTGGCGCTGAAAATTGTGCGAAAATGTTATATAATAAGTCAATGAAAATGCCCGCTTTGTTTTCTAATGCAAAATATTGATTTATGAAGTTTTTAATACGGTTTTTACAAAACAAAGAGTTTTTTTGTTTTTTGCTTTTGCAAGCGCGTATTGATAATACAAAAAATGACTTTTAAACTTTAAATCTGTACTTCTATCAGCACATGGGCCTTTAAATAATATATACATATATTTAAGAACAAAGTACATAAATATTTGCAAAAATAAAATCGTCTTGCAAAAAAAAAAAAAACCTATATTTAAATTTAAATATGCACGAACTGCTTTGTATATAATTAAAAATGCAAATGCTTTTTCTAAAAAACAAACAAAACAAAAAACTAAGAATTGCATGTTACTAAGCGACACATCTAAAAAAAAACGAGTATGTATATTACATTTATGATTTCTAAATCTAACTGCAATACTGCAGCCTGGTAAATCTTTTTTTCGGCTAGAAGAAAATCGGTGTAATGTTTTTGGCACAAAAATTGACTTAAAAAACAATTTTTGTACGTAAAAACGTTTTTAGAAATAATACACAAACAAAACATTTTAACAGCATTATATGTTATTGAATGCGACATGCATGATTTTGAAATTAACTTTCATACAAAAAGGTTAACCGAAGATTCCTTTTTTTGTTTGTATGGAACTTTTTTTCTTGTTAAAAAAATTTTTATATTTTAAAAGCAACACGAACATTGTTCTGTATACAAAAATGTCTAAAATATAAATATTGTACAACAAGACGCCTCGCAGGTATTACATATTAGAGACACTACGAAAAAAAAATATTCCTCTTAAAATACAAAAATGCTTTTCATAAAAGGGATAAATTAAAAATAATGTATAAATATAAATTGGTGTAGGTATTATTAGTATACTTCGGTATTAAGCAAAAAAAATGCAGTAATTGTTAAAATATTTTTTTAGCGGTTAATTTTTGCCTTGAAAAATACAAGCCATTTTTCAATAATTGTTATAAAAGTATGCATGTAATAATTATCATTAGTACAAAAAAAAAATTATATTTTGCATTTGTGGTTGTCATTATCAAGTTTTTTTAAAAATTTCGCACTTATTCGCACTCAATACAAAATCCTATAATAAAAACAACGTAATACATATTGCATCGAGTTGATCATGGCCGACATGTTTTTTAGCGTTATACCAGTTTATAATTTGCAGTTGGGGTCTTTAAAAAATAAAATTACACTAAAAGTCAATTATTTTTAAAACATCGATTTTACACAAGGATCAAAGCGAAAGAATCTCGCAACATCTTCAGCCTTATAAATAGTGCATTACATTTTTTCTTGTTTAATAGATTTGTTAAAGCATTTTTGCTATATTATAAGGAGCTTTCATAAATTAAAGAAACTAAAAAAAAACGGAAAAGGTCATACTATAATAGAAAAATCTAAACGCAAATTGTTTTTGCGTCGTAGGAGTCTTATATTGGTGCTTCATATTTTATAAGAATAGCTTTTTTCTTAGCAGATGTAACTTAAAATATATACGAACTTTTTAAAAAATAAATTTGGATTAATACAAAAACTTGATTAGATGAACATAATCGTTTTTTAAGTATTTGCTTATTGCAGAAACTACAAAAAAAACGCATAACTTGTCTTTTGCTAACCTGTACGAGATGAGAAAATATTTGTATACTTTTATATTTTATTAGCCAACAACGGCAGTTTTTTCTATTCTAGGAAGTTTAACGAGTCACCTTACAAGAGAAAAAATACTTTATCGTGTTTTTTTAGCCTTACCTAGTCTGAAACATTTAATACATACTAAAGACATGTCGAAATATTGTCAAAATTAAGAAAAATGTATTGGTTTTTGCATCCGTATCTAAAAAAGATAAACCTTTGTTAAATAACTAAATGCAATAAAGTTAACATAATATTATAAACAAAAAACCAGGGAAGTTTTTAAAAAACCATACACATTCACTCGTGGGCGTCGGGAAGAATTTTTCAGGGAGAAGGCAAAAAAAATTAAATATTTTTTAAACAACAAAAAAAAAACTCTTTGCTGCTATTGAATATTTTTTTAAGGTTGTTTTACAATACTTAAGGGGGCAAAAATACATCTAACTTTAATCAGGCGCAAAAAAGGAAAAAATTAAGGCGGGGTAAAACAAATGCAACTTTTTGGCACGTTATCTGACGCCAAAAAAATTGCCTTGTTTTTTATTTGTTTTTTTTACGCTTTGTAAAATTTTCAAAAAGTTGCATAACATTTAAGCTGCCTAATATGACTTTTCTTAGCCAAGTGACATCTGAACTATATGTGAAAAACATATATATATACCGTTTTTTTTAGTACATTAGAAAGAATACTACCCACAATACTATAGTAAAACACATTTACGTAATGCAAAAAAGCATATTTCTGCGTCCCGTTTACAGTTTTTCTTATAGACTATTTTTTTATATACTATTGTTTTATACAAAACCGTTCCCTTTGTTAGCCAACGTTTATACATACCTAGTGTGCTTACATTTGTATCTGTGTCATGCCTCTTTGTACATATTTAGCTCATATCCTTTGTCTAGGTCAATATTAAACGCGTCGACCCTTTAATATTAACTGACATAATTTATCATCCCAAACAGAGCAGGTGTATTTTTGTTAAGCGTAAATGTTCGTAATGCATTACTTTAAAGAGCCTTTTTATTGACTTATCAAAAGACAATATTGCAATAAAAACATACAATTTTATATCATAAATTATATTCTAAAGCAAAAAACCACTTGATATGTTAGATTTTATATGTGCCAAAAGCATGCTAATTTTCAGTGTCCCATAAATGATGGTTAATGACAGAAGGTGGCTCACATTGTACCTTAACAAATAAATAGTTAAGAAATCGAAAAATATGCATATTGAAAAAATGACACCTTACAACATTATAGCGTATG
>JAQFYM010002952.1:0-20736 GCA_034694785.1 Agrenia bidenticulata | reverse complement strand
ATGTGACTTATCTTTATCTAGAAGTTCTGGTCCCCTAATTTGAATAGAATCCTTAATTAGGTATGGCGTCCTTTTGGTGTGGGTTTAGGTTTTGTAGTTAACCTGAGTGAACTGAGTTATCGGTGAAATTCTTCGGTATTTCGTGAAAATTTTTAAAATTTTTGACGGCTAGTCACTAGCGCACACTGTGCGTCACGATTTGATGTATTTTATACGATTGTAAAATCAGGAAAAGTCCCTAAAAATAATTTATTACGTGAGGGCTTGTGAAAGTGCTGTCCTGCCTCACTCGCTTGTAACTGTATATATAGAAGAACGTTTAAGATCAATTTGGTGGACATGATTCTGACAAAATAGTACAAGTTGTACAACATGAAGCTTTTCAAATTAAACTGTGCTAAATCTATAAAGGACTGTCGGCCCTTTTGGCCCTCGTTGTATTTCTTTTCTTATAATTCTTTTTAAATAAGGCAAGGAATGTCAATAAAAGAGCAGTAAAATAAATGTTCAAGTTGATTTAATAAAAAAGTTATATTACCCACATTAATATCATACTTTTCAAAGTTTATTAAATTGATTCTAGAATTTCCAAGCATCTGAATGGTTATATTAAAATATTACAACTTATTGCTGCATACAAATGTAGGGAACGGCTAGGCCAAAATCAGAGCTTCCTTGCATATAGTTAAGTTTGCCTTTTTTTATAGGAACATTATAAAATTAGTTTATTAATGGATTAATGGATTCATAAGGACGTCATTGAGATCAAGGGTCGATTTAAAAAAAATTATGTACGTCTGACTTAATGAGCTACTGAATTTTAACAACGGTCCCGTGGCTATGAAGGAGTGTAGTACGTATTGAAACAAACAAACAGACCGACAAACGTTTTTGGGGGATTATAGAGAGTAGATAAAAAAAATTTTAATGTCGACGAGAACATTTATCAAGTCTCTGTGCCTTGAAATAAAATTGCTCATGTTTATGTACCAACCGCAAGCTTAAAAAACACACTGTCAACTGTGCACTTATTTTTCTCTGTACTACTTTCAATTAGCTTTGAAATAGTGATAGCATGTTCTTTTTTGGATGCAGTTTTTTTGGCAAGCATAAAAAGTGATGTTGGCTCAATTCCGTCATTTTCTGGCTAAGAGGGACTGTGAGAAATAAAATCAGCCACATGTGATAAGGTGAATCCGTTTTTTTCTTGGAACTTGTTGGAAGGGAGATTGTTCACTTCCACAGCGGAACAAGGAAATGCTCCAATTGACGCCTCGCTTTTGACAAGAAAGGCTTGGGCCAAAGAGGCGAAGCCCCTCTGTCGATATTCTTCTAAAGTGTACAGCATCCCCATTAAGCCGATACCGTTAATATTAATTCCACAAACTACTTTCCCATTGACATAAACTCCAGCAGACAAGTTGTTCTCCAGCAATTTACGGATGGCCATGTCTGAATTTTTCATCCCGTATTTCCATGTTTTCAAGAAAAAATCCGTTCCTGAATCCAAATCCAGTCTTTTAACTTCAACCTCATCATCCGATTGTGGAATACTAATGACAGATTATTATTTTTCAATTATTTGTAGTTAAAATTCACAAGTATATAAAGGCCGTTAATGTTTACTAACCTTATTTTCGAAATGGCAGCATCTACTGGTGTCATGTAGTAAAGTTTAGTTGGCATAATTCTGATGGGATTCCCCTTAGTGACAACACTGATGTCCCAAATCATTGCACTAATTTTTCTATCCATGCAGGGGAAATTGTACGGCCCAGTCCAATTGAATACTGAACTTGAGGAGAAGGCTTCTTTTATGAATTCGTTGATTTCTGGATTTTCAGTGGCGGATATTGCATACCTCATTCCATAGTCCTACAGCATTTTAAATAGTTAAAAACACTATGATAGTCTATACACAGTTATATTTATGTGCTTACATCCCGATAATAGGTCCCTACAATCCAAACATCCGTTTCAGTTACATTTTCATTAGCCCTTAAAGTGTAAAATTTTGTGGAGCTAGTAGTGGGCCTTGAGCAAGCCTTTAGAGCCATATTGTAAACCTTAAAATCGTAATAAAATTATGAAAATCCAGTCTCTCAACTTTCTTCACGTTTACTGTTCGCTAAAGATATCCTACTCGTGTGAAGGAAAAAATTTTGCAGCGCGAGTTGGAAAAATTTTATATAGGACTATTAGGAGTAAACATGAACCATACCCGAGGCATAAGCATGCATGTTTTAAAAAAAACTCCAACTCCAAAATAACAAAGAAATAAAAGGTAGGAGATCTATGTAGAACAGCTTATATTTGTATGATACTTTCCATTCATAAGATCGTAATTAATTTTAAACTTTTCAAAGAAAATAATCAAGATACAGTTTCTACCCTTATCGAGCCTGCACAAAACTGGCCTGAATCGGGATTCATGAAACCTCCAATAAAATATTATTCAGGGAAGTGAGTATCAAACGGTCCACACCCTCTGGTCTTACCGAAAACTTGGACCGAATAATCATTTACAAACTACTCTAGAATAATACGAAACCAGAAACAATACTTTGATTATTGATTACATTGCAAGACTTGGGAAGTCGACTTCTGAGAATTTCGAAGATTTCGGCCACATTTTCCACGGAAATGAATGGGAATGGGTCCATCCCTAATGTCCAGCTTGAGATTTACACACAGTAAGATACCTTTACATGAAAGCAGGTTCAATGAGTCTCAGCTCAACAATGTTAACTAGCCAAACAAAAAAAGTATACCTATTCCTGAAAAGTAAACAGATATTTAAATAATGTTACATCCCAAAGAGTTATAAAAAATATTCTCTTGACAAGTTGAATATGTCCTCTGACTCTGACACTTTGCCAGATTGCCAATTGTATAAAAATTCAGTAGCAGTTGTAACTCAACAAATCTTCTCATCAATTCAATTGCAACTCCTCATTTTTTGTATAAAATGCTTATCTCGTCTTGGACTTGACGGACATCATTCGATCCCTTCATCAGCCTCGTGTTTTCATAAATGTCATACATCATTATACTGTGACTGTGTTAACTCTCTGACAGCACGACATCCTTCACGTTGGCTCTACTTGTTCTTTAAATAGATCCGAATAATAAAATAAACAATCTATCTTTAATTTAGCATGGATTATTCTACATATTCTCATTCTACACGAGTACAGCGTGGGTGGGATCTCAAACCGTGACAAAATGCTAAAATGCTTCCGGTATATTGATAGTAAAAGGCTATCGACTATTCCCCTGGTCTTTGACATGAGTGGAAAGAGGTACGTTGTTGCATCATAACAGAGGTTCAGTAGACGGGCTCGAGTCGAGTGTTTAATCATAAAAATATCCATCTCATTCCTCGTCCTAAAATAACTATTTTACAAGTCATTGTCCATAGCATCTGCTACACTCAATCAATGACTCATGATGTAAATTAAATAGCAGCGAGCCAGAAGTTCAGGAGAGTTCGTGGTACAAATTGTTTATTGATTCGATCGTTCAAATGTTTTAGATTTACTAAAGAAATGACAGCGGATTTTAATCCTACGTATTAAGAATAAGTGCTCTACGATGTCGCTCATTTCACACGTAATACTTTCACACTTGGGCATCCTGGTGTTTCCAGAGTTCTTCCATGCACAATAGTTTCAAAGAAGACGACTTCACGATAAAATTACAAGCACGGTCCATTTATAGTGCAAGTAGTAGAGGACTATAAAATTAAATAATAAGAAATAATAATTATGCACTTTTCTATCATCCATCTACCTACCCACCTATCGTAACTAAAACCAAGTAAAAGAGGAATAAGAAAATCACTACGAAATATCTCATCGTTTGTGGTTTGGAATAAGCGAGGAGTTTCATAATGGCTACAAAGCGAAGTGTAATCATATTTTAGGGTATGTCTAGATCACTAGTAGAGCAATTTGGTTTACATAAAAAATTATTCATTTTAAATGTCATTGTTTTTTCAAATAAAGTGTGACTATATGAATTATTAAAAAATTATTTATCCGATGCATCCGGACTTGTTGTGGAATCATCCCCGTTAACCACATTCTCATTATCTTCATCCTCCGAATGACCTTCTTGGGCATCTTCAAACTCTCCGTTTAAAGTAGAAGAGTCTGCCAAGGCAGAGGGGACCAATAAACTCCGGATATTTTCGCAGTACTCCTCATAAGTTTTGCCATTAAGGAGACATACAATGATGACGGTCATGTTGTCACACCCTAGTCCTCCCATTTGACAATCTGGGGCAAGACAGCTTCCCATCAACTCTTCGCAAATCACCTCCGGTTCCAATCCCAAACCTATCCGTCTTCTTACAAACTCAACCGCCTCATCGTTTGTGACAACATCCCAAATCCCATCACATGCTAGAATGATGAACTCCCAGTCTTCATTAATTGTCTTAGTCTCGACATCAGGCAGAGCTATAACCATTTGTTCTTCAGCCTTCATCGTCGAATTTCTTTTGAAAACAAAGTCCCCTAGAGCTCGCGACAAAGCCAGGTTTCCGTTCACACGGTTATACTCTACCCAACCTCCAGCTCGAGAAATTCGCGTACTCTCTTCAGGATTATTTGGCTTGTGGTCTTCAGAAAGAGGCTCTGTGACACCTTTCACAGATGCCACGGACCGGGAATCCCCAACATTCGCGCAGTAAAGTTTCTTGTCCTTTATCAAAACGGAAATGGCTGTAGTCCCTGCCAGCTCATCTCTCATAAGTTCATCTTTCTGCATCGCTTCGTCAAATTCCATAAATCCTTGCTTCAAAGCCGTCACAAAATTCCCGTCGCGATACTCCTGCCTTTGTACGATGAACTTATGTAGATGATTCCCAGCATGCTGAGCTACTTTTGGTCCTGTAAATCAGTGCCACAATATACAGATCAACGAATTTCTCAGTTTAAATGGGTTCGGCTAAATTGATTTACCTCCATGGCCATCAAAAACCGCAAAGAAAGCCGCCTCGTGGTCATCGGGAAGAGATAGAATGTGAGTGTGACAATCTTCCATAGTAACACGCCATCCTTGCATGCAACTCGATCCCACCTTATACACTGAGTTCTGAACACAAGATGACTCCTTCGCAGTAACTATGTTAAATTATAATATAATCAGCTTACAGTATGAATTTTCATATTGTGTCAACCCTAGCAGTTCCTTTGGAGGTAAATTAAAAACTTACCTGGCTCTGATAGCGTTTGACCCATTATAAGACCTCAGGTTAAACTTTCTACTTGAACTTTTCAAAGTATAGTCTTGATAAAAACTGTAAATTGCTCTTCAATCACCAAATGCTTCTTTGTTTGACTACAATGAAATATCTCTGTAACACTTCATCTCCTTGACACCGTCTTGAATGGAATTATGGGCTCCCTTTCAGTTTTCTGTCCCCCCACAAAATATTATCTACACAATCGTACCGAAAAAAGTGTTATTTTAGGATATACAAGAGGGGGCCAAACCTCCGAATTCATTCATCCTCAAATATGATCAAATGATCCTTGTTAATTATGAATGGTTATACACTTATACACTTACTTGAATTACAATAGACTTGCAAGAATGAGTAAAAGTAGAAAACTATGGAGACTTCATTGTTCCCAAGTGGAATGTGATTAGGTCTTCCGCCTACAAGTGGAGACAATTATTTGTTTATCATGGATGAGTCAATAATCATTGGGAGGTGACGAGATAAGGGACAAGAATGAACGTTGGCAACGACTAAACAAATGGCGATGAATCTCGGGAAGGAAATTGGAACTTACCGATCCTGAAGCCAGAGAAGATTTGGGATAACCGTGAATGTAGTTGCAGCAATTAAATGACTAGGAAATAGATGGAATAATTAATTAAATGTTTTTCCGACTCCTTTGGTTATACATAAGAGAATGAGACAAAAGGGAGAGACACACTCGCAGTTGTTTTCAAGGATTACAAACTTGTCCCTTCCCGCCTACTAACCCCGCAGCCCAGGCTTTAGTCCCTTATTATCCCAACAATCATTTTTATTACATGCTCATTGCTCAGGTATATTTGGCTATTTAACGTAATCGAAAATAGTCGCAGGAAACGGTCTAACTTGTAAGTAAACTATAAGTGACTGTAAGCTAGTTTAGTTTCAGCCTTCAGGGGGGCTGTAATGAATATGAATGAGATTTTGCGATGGATTAAATTTTAGATGATTTGTGTCAGACCCTCTTTCGACCATTCACCATTGAACTAGATAACTAATATAACCTATCGACAGCCACGATCTGACTAGAATGGCCTAGTGGTAAGGTAACGGGTCAGTATCAGTCGTATTTGTATGAAAAATAGTGATATTGTTGTCATGCACTCTCATTTATTTATGACCTCTATACACCATAATGGTTATCTTGCAGCCTGAGGCACTTTACTACATATCTACTTAGATATGTAGTAAAGTGCTTTACTTTTAGTTTACAGTATATATACTTCTGGAAATGCACGTAATTCTGATTACAGATAAATGCATACACATAATATACACATATAATGTTTCCAGATACAGGTAGAATAAGGTTGTCTAAGCAAGAGAAATTGTGGAGAACCTTTACATGATCAGTTGAATTAAACCCTGTGCGATAATCATTTGCCATAACGAAATAGGTTTTCACAAAATCAAAATCTATTGACTAGCGTGTGTGACAACCATCTGTAATTGCACATTGCATTGGCTGTAAGTTATCTAATACATGTATGTATTGACATTTATTCGAGGTTTAAGGTTTAATCATTGGTTAGTCTATCAATAGCCGTTCGAGTTGGACCATAAAAAAAGTTGATACAGAAGGTAACAATCGACCTTTGATATTATTTATTTTCCAGCATTTCACTTATCAATTAAATTAAAATAATGCGCGCTAACAATGCATGTAAGTGTAAGTACTGCGAACTGCCGGATACCCTGGCATATACACTGGAATGTAAAAAAGCTATGGCTTTGAACCCCCCCCCCTACATATTCCGAATTTCACTAAAATATAAATAATGACCAAAAAGCTATGATTGCATATCTTATAGTATGTAGTTTCATGTCGTATCTGCAGTAAACCTTAAAATACTGATAAGTTAGTCTGGCGAATAAAATTTATTGTTGAATCAGAGTATGAAGTGAATTTTAGAAAGCGTTGGAAAATCCACAACTGCATCAAAATTTTAGATATTCTTTCAGCACTGGCACTAGTACATTTGCTCATATCACAGATTATCAGAATCGAGATCTTTGGAAGAAAGCTGTGGCCGCCAGTTGCATATATATAGTATATTTTCTTTGCATATTTAGTGACAAGTTTATCAAGTGACAAGTAGAGTATGAACTAGCATATACTGACTGTACTGAGTCTGGAATAATGATTTCTCCTGAAAAATGTTCGGGATGGAAGATACGTGTGTCATAATTCAATGGGTGTGCCCGGACTTCGGAGGTTGTACTGGATTTCCATGTCTCGAACTGCCTCTTCCAGTTCAGATAGATGAGCGTCCAATGCCTCTTCGCATATTTGTCTCATTGCTTTAGCTAAATTGTACAAATATTCTTTGTTTTTTCCACTGGGACCCATGCATTCGAAGATCTGCCGAGCCATTGACTCCAAACTGGATGGGCCGAGGTAATGCTCGTTCTCTGATGACCCATAGTACATCATAACAGTGAACCTCCGTCCAAACAGGATATCCTCGGCATTGCTGTCATTGTCAGATTCTAAATCCGACTCGGACTCTTCAGAGGACTGCTGGCCGTCAGTTGCTGCAATCATGTTCTTGGTGTTTTTACTAACGTTGTTGTAGTCTAATGGAGAAGCTGGCTCCAATACATTTTGAGGATGATTTGGAGTCGGAAAGAACTGCACAGGAATTTTCTCGTACCCCATAACTTCACGAAGGTCCAAATGTTGAACTACTCGATTTATGTCAGCTCGATGAATTTTATACGCTGCGCCCCATACTTTAGACTACAAATAAAAAAAAATTGATTTCAAATTTTTTGATTGAAAGGTAAAAACTAAAATTTATTCAATGTGGATTTTGGGTCGAATTGTTTGCCTAACATTAAACAGATTTAGCCGTAAGGATTGATAACACTTCCTTTTCTAAGTCGAATAAATGTTCATCTGCAACATGAGAGAAGTTTGACCTCATGAATTTAGCCAAATTAAAAAGGTACTCTGAGTTATGGCCACTAGGTCCTTTGGCTTCTGCTATTTGATTAGCAATTTCTTTAAGTGACGCTCCTCCCAAGAACAAAGGACCATCTTGGGGTCCAATATAAACCTTCACGGCAAAAGCAAGAAGTTTGTCTGTAAGAGCCCCTTCAACAGGTTCTAAACTGTTTGGGGGTGATGGGTGAAATAGAAGTTCGATTTTAATAAACCTTTTCTCTCTTTTGTCAATAGAGGCAATTGTTTCTGTGTCTGAGTCGTCTATTTCATACGCGATTCCCCAAACAGTTGCCTGCAATAGCAACCTTTACGTTTCAACATCTTCAGCGATAATATACTATTGAAAAATTAAAAGCCTTTCCGTCGGTTTAAATCAAATTTTAAAAATTTCATTTAAACCGACGGAAAGGCTTTTGAAACAACCCTGAAGAACTCGGAACTAGTAGAATAAAAAGTAGACGAAACTATAAGCTTTTTAAACAACTAAACCGTTATTTAAGTCAGCTCAAGAATCAAGTTTGAACAGACGTTTAAGGATTAGTAAAGAAATATGAACTAATGGACTTACTTGGGGGTCGGAAGACGGAACCAATGTCACCACTCTACCAGGCTACAATAACCAACCATTAAAATTCAAGTCCTTGGATTATTTTATATACCACCAGTTGTTTACTGATATAATATTTTACATTTTGTAAGGTACCTTTTCAGGAACACCCCGGTGGTCAATACTCGCCTGCCAGAATTTCCTATCGTAGCCTTCGATGTAGCCAATAACTTTTTTAACGTACGGAAAGTCGACCTTCCAAACGAGGGATCCATAGCCAAAGATCCACATTTTAAATCTTGACCAACGTGAAAAGAGTTGTAAAACTTGGAATTTTAAGCTCTCTGCTGCGGTAAGTTCCTCCCTCCGATTTATCTGTCAAAACTGCCTCACAAAATGAATCGATTATCAGGATTGAATATCTTAGCAAAAATTTATTAAGGAACATACAATTTAAATTTTAGATAACCCACCTTTGGCATTTTTGAGAAAATTTCTTGACTTTTGCTGTGTGTATGGTCCTGAGTTGAACGGTAAATATTATTTAATTTAATTAAGAGTGGGAGGTTAGGCGCGGAGTTGCATAGATTCCAATTAGAATAGTTTCCATTCCTTCGCCTAGAATGACTCCAAACGTGCCCAGTGGGGTCAGGCAGACCGATGACACTAAAATACAGGAGAGTGAAAATTATGGAGAAAGTTGGGATTCCTTTTGAGTTGAGAGGAGGATGGCGGGAAAGGGTTTAGAGAGATTACCGACGTGTCCATCAACACGGCCTCCTACACATTTTATGGACTTTCCATCTCATCTGTCATCTTATCTACTACGTACAACAACAATTGACACTTGACAGCCGAGAATCATATGCTGATAACTCATAACACAATTTGCCAAGGTAAGAAAGGTCGGAGGTCAAGCTGAAAAAGAGATTCTATTCTAGGTCTAGATTAATCAGAGAGAGACGATGGGATTTGATCCAGGACATTTGAACCTTATTTTAATCTCCGTTATCTCATTCGGTTACTTTATTTACGTGGCTGTTCTATCCTGCTTTATCCAGAAGGTAAGTTAAATATATTCCGATTCAAAGTTTATTTTAATTAAAACTCGAGGAGAATTCGAGAGGATTTGTGTATTCATTTTAATTTAGTGATTTATTTTTGATGTTTTATTATTACGATGTACAGAAGCGGTCTGGAAAGTTGGTCGTGGGATTATTTCATCCGTATTGTAATGCTGGGGGTGGAGGAGAAAGAGTCCTATGGGTGGCATTGAGAAGTCTCCAACAAAAGTAAATTAAACAGACAATTTTTAGTACATTTTTACTATGAATTTCTAAAATTTTGAATGCTTATCTATACCCTTTACAAAACAGATATGATGACTGTCACTTTGTAGTGTATACTGGAGATGTAAGCGTAACTGCGGAGGAGATGTTGGCCAATGCCAAGTCTCGATTTAATATAGTTTTAGATCCGGTCAATATTGAATTCATTTATCTACATTCCCGTGACTGGGTTGAAGCTGACAAATACCCTTCGTTCACACTTGTCGGTCAGAGTATTGGCTCTGTCTATATGGGCTTAGAAGCCCTATTAGCTTATAAGCCAGGTTAGTTATTACTAATGTTAAAAAAAAATCCTATTGTTTAATTGCTGGCTCGGATTGAGGCATGTCGTTCTGTAGATAACTATGTTTTCTATTTTAATTTTATTCCACAGATATATTTATAGACACCATGGGATATGCTTTCACACTTCCACTATTTAAGTTCCTGGGTGGCTGTAAAGTTGGATGTTATGTTCATTATCCAACAATCAGCACGGACATGTTGGAGAAAGTATCTAGTCGAGCCCAGTCGTACAACAATCAATCATTTGTGGCTAAAAGCCCTCTCCTGTCTTCTGCAAAACTTCTGTACTACAACCTATTCGCTAAGATATACTCTCTGGTTGGAAGAGCCAGTAGTGTGATCATGGTTAACTCTAGTTGGACTCAAAACCACATCAATAAATTGTGGCAGAGACCGAAAAGGACTTACAAGGTTTATCCACCATGTGATGTTAAAGTTTTCAAGAAAATCCCCCTTCCAGAGAATGATTCAGTGAAATCTCCTTTGAAAATTCTATCCGTTGCTCAGTTCCGTCCAGAGAAAGATCATGCATTACAGTTGAGGGCACTTGCGAAGCTCAGAAATCTAGTTGGAGAACAGGATTGGAGTAAACTCAAGCTTATTTTAATTGGAAGTGTTCGAAATGAAGAGGATTCTGCAAGAGTAGAAGTCTTGAAGAATTTGCGAGATGAATTAAGGCTACAGGACCATGTGGAGTTCCGGTTGAATGTTTCATTCGACGAACTTAAACAAGAATTGGGAGAAGGGTTAATCGGAATTCACACAATGTGGAACGAACACTTCGGGATAAGTAAGTTTGGTAATTTATCAGATTTCTGAATATTTTTGGCTACTCCTAACTCCTAACTTGAACTGTCGTACAGCTATTTTCTAAAATAAATTCACTGAACGTTCTTTTTAATTGAAGGTATTGTGGAATGTATGGCCGCTGGACTCATCATGGTAGCGCATAAATCTGGAGGTCCTATGATGGACATCGTAATCCAAGACGAAGGAGTACAAAACGGATTCCTGGCAGCTACAGAAAATGAGTATGCAGAAGTAATAAATAAAATTCTGTCATTAACTCCAAACGAACGAAGCCGAATCAGATCGCGAGCAAAGGAATCAGTCGACAGGTTTTCAGAAGAGGAGTTTTGTAAATGTTTTCTACAAGCCGTTAGTACGCTTTTTAGATAAGTACTAACTCCTGTGAAACTTATCCTTATAATTTTGGTTATTAAAAAAATAAAATAAAAGAAACGTATTCTATATTAACATTCCATGATATAATAGATGCGATGTTATTTAATACAAAAATAGTTTTTTATTTTCAATAATTCCACTTAAAACGCCAAGTCGATTTAGTTCATTAGAAAGTTCATCTTTAACCAACATATTAAGTACTTGTCGATCTGGGAAGATCTGGGGATTCACTGATACCGTTAGCTCCAGTTGGTTCGAATGCGAGAAAGTGAAAGCAGTAACAGGCATAAAAGGATTCGAATCATGAATCGCTAGAAGGGGGTAAATCTTAGTAATGGGATTCCCTAGCAATTTGTATTCATCACCACCAACAATGGCAGAATAACCACATGAAAGGCCTGGATACTTGGAAGCCATTCGGTTGACTAAGAACGCAGGGAGAAACCACGCTAGAGGAATTAGATACCTTTTTATGGACTTGGATGCACCCAAGGCTTGGATTTCCTTAAAGTTCTTCTGGGATTCCAGCAGCCTTTGTAATGGATCGTCCCCTGTTATCGGAACGTTAAGGGCTCCAGTAAACCTAGTCGTAGAAAAATTCCCTTAAACACTTTCAATAAAATGTTCCTTTGAATGTTAAAATTAGCAATTCCCAACACTACACTGTAAGTAGTCGTAGAAGGTACTCCAAACAGTCCAAACCATACCAGTGATTGCAGATCCTATCATTCGAACGTGTGGATGGATTCCGGGCAGGATGATTTGGCCAAGGGACTGTGGTCACCATGAACATATGAGAAGGTGCGCTTGCCAACTTCTTATTCTCCAACAAGTACTTCCGAAGAATACCACCGATCAAAGATAGAATTAGAACTGAAAACTGAACATCATGCCGTCGCCTTATACTTTTCAATAGCATGAGATCTAATCGAGTGAAGACAATTGACAACCTGGGGTTATCTTCCCCAACACAAGCAATCGGATTGGACTTAGGATCTGGTGGTAAGACTTTCCTCAAGTTGTATGGCGTTGCCAGCATTTGACATATCTGCGCCAAATAAAATTACACAATTCTCAATGTTAGACTCATTATTTTATTTTAATATTAAACTGATGTACCCTTTGCCCACATGTCTCTTTGAAATTCTTGACTAAATAAGGAGAAGTACCTCCTGTGAGTTGATCCAAAATGTATAGTACGGAATAGCCGTCTGCAAACGCATGATGAATTTTAAACGCCACTAGAGTCTCATCACTCGTATTCAAAGGAACAACAATAACTTCCCAAAAGGGGGAATCTCTCTTGTATATTGTTAAGAGCCATTGTGAAAGTAAATCTTCGACAATCTCCCCTTCTCTGAGATGCTGTACGTGGATCAAATCCTCAATTTCTACATCCTCTATTATCTTGGCAAATAAAAATCCTCCAAATATTGTAAGTGAAGATCGGAATTTTTCATACTTAAACTTGGATGATCTATTGTTCTCGAGCCCCAAGAACTTTTCCTGAAACCGGAGTTGTAGATCTTGTAAAGAAACACTCCCCTGCACCGTTAAGACAAATCCGGAATTCATAAGTGACTTATCACTCGCTCCCGGGGACACTAAAATGTCTATGAGTTCCAATGTCCTTAAATCCTTCCGAAAAAGTTTAGCTATTAGGATAACAATGCCTTTCCATAAGAATAGAATTAGTGCAGGGAGAACTGTGATTAAAATTATTAGAACCCACAGAATAGACCCTACAATCCATTCCTTTGCCCCCATTATGATATTAAAGAGCATTTATTGATTTAGGCTAATCTACAAATTTATCCTTCTACCCAAGTGTCAACCTATCACTAGGTTAGATTTGAAAAGTAACAGGGTATGAAAAACGGAAAATTTTCATCGATAAAAATCGAAATAGAAAAATTTACATCGATCGATAACTTTAATACGCAACCATAATTAAGTCAAGTATTACAATTGAATTTCTACTCCAAAGCTATTCTTATAATGATGCGGATGCTATTGACTGATATGAATTTGGATTGCCCATTCTTTTATATATATCCATACTTAACTTTTTAACCAGCTACTCGTTGTTACTGAATTCAACAATGTGGACACTGGTTTCATAAGGGTCATTTTTTAAATCAGGATGAGTAAAATTAAGTTCAAAAAATGCTTCTCAGATTAAAATTTAAAAATTGAAGCACCCAAAAAACCATACACATAGATCTAGAGTTGTAGATATTACAAATGCCATGCTAGTTAAATTTTAAAGCATCTATCAAGGTTGCAAAGAAATTTTTCTTTAAAAATTTTGTTTACGACTATTCAACAAACTACCCAAATCATGCAATACTGCTGCAGGTGTATATTTTCATTAAAAAAACGTATATGCAAAAATGTAGAGGCTATATAGAACTTGATTTTAAAAAAAAGTGTTGTTGCCCAATCAATTAAAATTATTTGTCGAGTCCATGGTAAGTAAAAAAAAAAAAAAAAACCTACTGCGTTCGTTTGCACAAAATTTTGCGATTCCAAACAACTAAACTTTTGACAATTTCCCCACAGTTAATAAATCCCTCTTAACATCCCATATACATTTGTATTCCAAAATCTGCAATTTATGCGTTTTCATAAAGAAAATTTAAAAGAATTTCGTGACGTTAGGTCAATTTTTTAAGACCCCCCCATTAATAAGACAATTTTTTAAGGAAAGACTACTAAAAATTGATTATTGAAAGATTAAGGAAGTGGCATGACACAGTTGGCTTGAAATCAGACAAGCATACCAAAGATGAAAAACAAAATCCATATTTTTTTTATGCTTAATTACCATGTTTGAATTTTAGTTTGAATGAGAGAATGAATGTATCTTTAGTGTTTAGCAATAATAGATTTTATTTTCAAGGAAAATAAGTAGCAAATTAACGAATTCTGCATCAACTTATTTTTATGAAACTTTTAGTTAATATTTTATTTGTTAAATTTAGTATTTAGTCCAATATGGAATACATAAAATAAATAAATGACCCGTCAATTATGGGAGGTATCAATGCATGCACAGAAACTCCAGTTATAAAATTTGGTATGCATTTACCTGATTTCAAAATATAGGGTACTAGGAAATATTTTAATTATTTTCATTTTATTGTCATTATATTATTATTATTATTTTAAAAAAAATCCCATCCCCACAATCCACAGACTTTATTTTTGGATGAAAGAAAAAGTTAATTGGGAGTACGGGTCGATTATGATCAAAAGATGACCAGTGCGGGCTACCCGTGTAGCGGCATCATGTAGTCAATTACATCATGTAGTCACGAAATTTTATTTAAATATTCTTTTCGGCAATACATGAGACGTTATAATATTTTGAGGAAACAGATTACAGGATGGCTCGTGGGGATCGACGCTGGGAGTTTTCTCAATTAGCGTCACGTATTGTTTCATAAAGGTTCATTAAAATTAATAGAAACAAAACATTCAGATTTTTAATGGAAGCAACGACTAAGATTAGTGACGGACAGCATCTGGAATATTGGGGAAGGACATTCAGACATCTGAGGGATCAATAGTTAGGGCATAGAATTTAGATAAATAGGGTAACCCTTAATTACCACCCTCATTCATGCATATATGAGACTTTCTGGAATGGACGGCCTTCGCTTGGGAGTTTTTTTGGGCCTTCCCTAGAGTCTCGAAATTTGGCATAGATGTTCTTCAGGACAATACATTCGATAAGCTATAATATGGTAACAAATTATCAGATTAGGGATGACCCGTGGGGGAACGGTGGGGTGTTTTTTTAAAAAAGTTATCCTATATACTATCTATATATATATATTCAGGAAATTCCTAAATGCTATTCATGAAAAGCAATGGAAAATTGGAAAACATAGTGCAAAGAGATGTTAAGAGGGGTAAACCGTTCCAGAAACAGCACCGCACCGTCAGTCCAAATATAATGTCCTTAAAGTCCTTATGGAAAACAATATAAATGAAATTACTGTCTCAAAGCCTTACTACATGCATAAATGATACATGATGCCGGTATTACATAGAATTATATACTAAATATTACCGGTATTACCAAGTTCCATGCACTCAGAAACTTTCTGGAGAATTTTTTCGTTTTAAAAACCTTCGGAAGGGATTTGAGTAATAAAATAACAAACATTTTTTCTGGAATCATAACATTTTGCGCAAACGAACTGGCAACTGGCCTTTCGTAGCTGTAAGATTTTAAATTTGATGAATAACCTATCGTCCGATAAATTAACTACCCTGATAAATAAAACACCTTCTGCTTTTCCGTTGATAAAACCGACCTGTCCAATCAGGCTCGTAACGATGGGGGTCCTAGGTTGGGCTGGCCTTTGGCCTGACCTTCGATGATCACCCCCATTTCCTCGAAAAGCTTTATGCTTTCGGAGAACTAGGGTACTTAAAATGAAAAGGTCAAGCTGTACCAAGGGTAGTTACGAGCGTTTTATTGTTATTATTTTAGAAAATCTGAGCAAGGGAAATAATTGTGATGAAGTATAGGGGGTGTGGCTCATTTGGGTTCGTAAAATAAGGTTCATCACAATCCTTCTCACTCCTCATTCTGCATTCACTCCTTCCAGAGACCAGGAAACCAGAGGCAGGGACAATTTCATAGTGGTATCACCTAGTATCAAGACTTCAAGAGTCGATATGCGTATGGGATTAAGAGTTAGAGAGACGCTCCTTCAGTTTGAGGATAGTTTTGTTGAAAGCAGAAAGACCCGTGTTTCGTTAATCTTGGGCTTTCCCAAAGTTTTGTCCGAAGAATCGGATAGTCTCTCTTGGAGAATGAAGGGGATTCCATGAGTCGTCCTTGCTTCTCACAGGCAGTCAGTCTCATCCTCTCTTCCCAAGATTTGACTCATTCTACTCTTCATTTTTTACAATCGATTCAAAATGGGCACAGCTGACAGCTAGCTACAATAATTCACTCAGATACATTGTTTACGTTATTATACTTCATTTATCGCAAACCACACGTTATAAATTATCATCTTTGGCAGTTATGGAAAGGGCAAAGTTCCTGCTTCTTAATGACCAAGCTTTAATCCAGTTGTCGGAAATTCAAAAGCCTGTTTTTATATTGGAATGGCTTCGGCATGTCGAAACTGTCCTTACCACCATTTCAAGGGTATCTAAATATTAGTGTTATAATTTAATTTCATGCAATTTATTTTACTAACTAACTATATTGTCTGTTATATTTTGAAGGTTGAGCTGAAAAACTGTCAAAAGCAGCTGGTGGAACAACTTCTTCAAGCAATTCAGAATGGACCTGGGGCCCCTGCGAGGAATATTATCGCTCGGTCCATGGCCACTGTTTTTATTGTTGGAGACACCATCCTCCTGTTCGATACGGTCAACAAATGTAATGATCTACTCAAGGCCAAAGATGATTCCCCTTCATCCCTTTCTATCAAATTGTAAGGTTAATTTAAAATGGTTCTTGATGATTTGAGGTATAGTTGATTATCTAATTAGTAAGACTTGGTAATTGATATAGGGCTGCTGTGGCATGCCTTGGAGAAATGTACGAGAGACTTGGGAGGATGATGGGTCGCTCGTACGAAGAAACTGTCCAGTTGCTGGGCAAGACTTTCAAAAACATGGAATCTCAGTACAGAATTGAAACCATGTTGACTTTTGAGAAGGTTTCTTATTGTATTCTTTCTCCAGATCTAATCATTTTTCTAAAGGCTATAATGTCCTAATTTAATGTGTTGCTGGCTTGTATAGATTTGTCGAGGAATGGACACTGCAGCAGCTAGTGTTCATAAGGAAATGTACAGAATCGCCAGAATCTGCTTGATAGATCGTGTGATGTCAGTCAGAACAGCGGCAGCTAAATGTGTTCAGGAAATGATGAATTCCGCACAGTATTTGTATACTACTGAACTTGAGAGCCTCACATCCTTATGTTTCCGAGCGTTGGACGGGGCTGACTATGATGGACGAATAGCCATTGCGAGTTTGCTTGGGACTATAATCTCGTATACCCAACATCCACCTGTTTCCCATGGGAGGAGGCCAATGGCTCTGAGTAATAATATTGAATTAAGCATCTTTATGGTTCAACTCTCGGGGAAGAAGTTTAAAAATGTTGATCGTAAAAATTCGTGTTCTGAATTTAGATGTTCTTGCTTCGTCCAAGGGGGTCAAATCAGTATCCTTGCAAGAAGGACTCAATATCCTCATGACCGGATTCTTGCGAGGAGCCACAAGTTTTTTAAAAGGGGAAATGATTAAAGGAGGGTCAGGCGTGAATCGAGAAGTCCGTGTTGGTGTAACCCATGTACGATATATTTGACATACATGTGTTAGGTAGTAAGCCAAGTAAATGTGTTTATTTATTAAAATATTTTTACTATCAGGCTTACGTTGCCTTTGTTGAGAAAATGGGTCCAGGATGGCTGGAAAAGAACTTGGACGTTTTTACGAATCATATTCTTGAGCTTGTGGCCAATCCCAAGGCTGCAACTTCGCATGTTGATGCCGTATACTCTAGAAAATGTGTAAATTTCATTTTACGGCGTTCATTCGGCAGACTTCTTGGAGAAAAGGCTCAGTTCTCTGCTCTAAAAGTGCTAGCATTGACTGTTCTTAAGCAGATGAATTCCATAGGTAAGCTGGGAAGAGAATCGTGTATTAAAATATTCATGAATCCCAATGCTTTAATAAGATGTTGGCTTTCCAGACTTCAGTCCTGAGAATGCGAAGGAAATAAACCAAGAAACGATCTTCAACCAGCATTTACTCGTGTGTGCACTCCAAGAAATGGCTGCATTATTTATTAATCTTGGGACGTCAATGAATCACCTCGTGACGGATCAGAGTTTTGGCTTATTGGATGGAATATTCAGCGTGCTGATTCATCCGTGTCAATCTACTCGACTTTCCGGTGCATGGACATTACGGTGTCTCTGTGTAGCAATTCCTTCGATGGCATACAAATGCATTGAACGCTGTCTCCAAGGACTTGATAATATGAAGACGTCTCCAGAAGCCATTTCTGGATATAGTGCCGCTATTTCCGCTATTCTTGGAGGTGTAAGATATATGCCCCTAGGAATTCCATATGCTACTGGAAAGGTAAGCCAAAATTACTTAACATTCGAAACCAGTTTAATTTGTCGTTTCGTTTGAAACTGAAAATTACTATGTCAATCATAGATTGTTTTCAATACGGCAGAAGAACTTCTGCGAAGTGCAAGTCAAAGCAGTCGACTCTCAATTCAGCGCTCTAGTGCAGGGTGGCTGATGATTGGAGCAATTATGACACTAGGTAATAGTGTTGTGAAAGCTTTATTACCGCGGATGTTGCTCTTATGGAGGAACTCATTTCCAAAGTCAACCAAAGAATTAGAATCGGAAAAGGCTAGAGGAGATGCTTTTACATGGCAGGTAATCTAAACATTCTAGTTGCTGTGCTGTAGTAGGAGATGTTAAGATACACGGAATCAGTACTGAATGTTTATAATTTTAAATAGGTTACACTTGAGGGAAGGGCAGGTGCACTATCTTCCATTCACAGCTTCCTTCTTCACTGTCCGGATTTGATCTCAGATGAAATTATCACACGACTGCTTGCTCCTATTGAATCTGCTTTGGCCATGATGACCAAGTATAGTCTCAGTTATGTTTACAGTTTTCGCATCACTAATTTTCTGATTTTTAAATTTATTATTTTAAATTTCTAGCTTATCCTCAACCCTGAAAACGTACGGGCAGCAATTGAAGGCCTCAGCTGCTCTTTTGAGGTTTCGTTTGTATGAAGCTCTTACACTCATTCGACCAACGGCTTTTGAAAGTGAGGGCAGATGGCTGGGTTGGTAATTTGAAAGAGAATTTGACTAACGATATACCTATTTAACTTACAGGATCTTATACACACATGCTTAGATTTGTAATTTGGGAGCTGACACTTAATGACAATGTTGCAAATACGACGACTTCGCTATTTACTCGTGTATGTCAATCCAATGCAATTTTCAATTCTCTTGTCAGTGATCACATCGCTATAGAAGATCAGGTAATGTCAAACTCGTTTTCAATTACCTAAATGAAGGCTTACCATTTTAGTAAAGTCACAGATATGCCGTAATTTAATGCTCCCCATGAACTAACGAATAAAAATTTAATTTCACACGGCTTCCATTTTCCTTGCCACGTCAATCGATCACGCACAGGCTAATCAGGTGGGCTTATAGGTTGAATATAATGTTTCCTAATTAGTAAATAGATATTTAAGCCGCAAGTGCATGTTTGTTATGGTCAGGCATGTAATTTTTTGTTATCACACGTAAACTTTTTAGTATTAGAATAACAGATGTAACATCATGTAACCCATTTCACGAGTTATGAATCATTTTGTCCCTGATATTTTTTTCGATTCTGTCCCCATTTCCCAATGTGGTATGAACAAAAACTTAAGCCAGTGAAAAAATGTCTTAATCTGATTTATCCCATAGTATAGTTGATCTCATGGATTGTCCTAACGACAGCCGTGTCGCGAGTTATCGCAGTGACAGACGGACAGACAAGAGTAAAGAGTAATCATGTAAGCCCTAAAGAACGGGCTTAAAACTATATGAACATTGTTCGTTTAGGCCATACTAGACTATGTAAAGATCGACTCATTATATTTAAAAAGAATCCGAAAAAGTTTTGATATGGGCTGAAAGTAGTACTTTGTTATAGTTTTATATGTGATAGTATAAAACATGAAACTGTGTTTAGCAATGTTCTAAATCTTGTGTTTGGTAAGAAATTTGTGTCAAAAAAGAAAAATCCTAGCTGTTTTGAGTTTTATTTTTTGACACTAATTCTTTGCAACTTTTTCGGCTTGTTTTGGAAAGTCAATTTTCCAATTTTCACTGACCTGAATTTTTAGCCCGACTCCAAAGGCTTATAGGATCATGTCAGTGTCCGTCTGTCTGTCTGTCTGTCCGTCTGTCCGTCTGTCTGTCCGTCATCACGATAACTCTTCAAACTAGTCCGATTGACTTGAAATTTTGCACACATGGTCTGTGGCATAATTGCTTGGATGAGTTCGAAGATGAGCTATATCGGTTGGCAGGTTGACCCGTGGGGGCTACCCCTATAGGGTATA
>JAQFYM010002951.1:0-20736 GCA_034694785.1 Agrenia bidenticulata | reverse complement strand
ACTGATAACAAGCTTTCCATATAAAAATGTAGAGAATCATTTTTTTGGCTATATATAAAGCAAGAGCGCAATATCAATTAAAAAAAACGTTTTCTCTATGCAACACCTGTTTTACCGGCGCCGTCTAGCAACAATGTATTAGAATTCGATACAAAACTTAGTGGGTGTGATATGCTGCAAAAAATGTGCGGCCTAGATAACCAAAAAATTTTTAGTCAATATGGGGTGATGTATGCTTGGCATAAATGACAGACAAAACTTAAATACTAAAACAAGTTTAAATTACAAAGTAGCAGCTTACGCGTATAAAAGAGAAACTGACCCAGCAAGATTATCGAATACAAGGTCGTTTGTAAATAGTAACATTCGACCTTTCGCAGAATAAAAATGGTATAAGCATATAAGACACGATAGAGTTTCTGATAAAACAAAAATTAACTTTCTGGTACGAAGACGCGGGAATCGATCATGACATTTCAGAAATCTTTTACAAAGTCCGATAGTACACAATGTGAACAATAAAACTATTTAAATGCGGCAATTTACCCTGTTGTGAAAATGACAAGTAAGAAACATCTACAGATACATTCTTTTACTCATAGTTTGTTTTTTATAAAAAATTACACCGAAGGTAAGCGATGGCAATTACCTTTGTGCTATACACGTTAAAACGCACATATTTTATTCTATAGACGAACGGAGAAAAGGAAGTGTAGATCTTATAAGAGAATATGCCAGGAATGTCATAAAAAAAATTATGTAATGGATAATAGTATTATTTTGTTGTTGATGCACTAGGGTGTAAAATTGTAATGCGCAGTAGATGAGATAGATATATAAAAAGCACAAGAGCATTTTATTATGTTCCAAATATTATACAAATAATATTTACACATGTGATGTAATGTCAAAAAATGAAATCGTATTGTTTATAAAAATAGACGGTGCCTTTAAACAGATGAATTCCTTGCAAATCAAAAGTTGTATAGCTGTAGTAAAATTAACAACAACATTCAGTTAGATTGTAGTTCTGCGTAGTGTTTGATTTTTTAACGTAAGCTGGTGACGCAAAAGAGCTTGTGTGCCGGGTACAGTTTCACATTTTCTGCTTTCGCTTATTGTTATTCGATAACAATACGGCAGCATTTTACCTTTTTATAACACCATAAGAAATCCCTGAGATTAGCCTTTACAAACGACTTTATTACAAATCTGACAGTAAAAGTTAAACAAACATTCGAAGCAAGTTGTACTGTACATTATCACCAACGCCAGCATTTTTTCCAAGATAAAATGTATACATATTTATAGAAAAAATTAAGTTGATCAAATTCGCTTTTAACTATATTTAGCATTCTATTCAAAAACATTATTTTCAAATTAATCACATTTTTTTTATTATATTTACAAAAAAAATAACTAAAAAACGCAAGTCAAAAAAATATGCGCTATCAATAGTAAACATTGCGCCATAAATGGATAAATTTCTTTTTTACCAGTCCAAATATACAGTTGCGTTATTAGAACGATATGTTGCATATGAAACAGTGCACTGTGCGTAAATGGTAAGTTTACTGCAGGTATTAATAGTATCTAGATAAGGATGCCTTTACCTCTACCCAAAAACTTTTCGTCGAACCAAATAAAGTTCTAATTATAAACGTTTTATTAATATTCTGCTAAAAGCTTTGATAAAATCAAATGCAATTTCCATATAATAATAGAATATCGAGAAAGAAGTATGTGTTTTCTAATTAAAGCCCGTAAGAATTTGTTGCAAATATTGTATGACTACAAAGCAAAACAGTATAATAAACACAAAACTGCATACAGAGAAGGAAAAATCAGTACGTGCAAGTTGCCTTGTAGTATTTTTGTCATTTTTATATACTATGAGTTATAAATTTATTACACTTTTTTCCACTCTAGTTTTTTTTTTGTCCAGGGTCACTTATGATATCAAAAGTAAATTATAATACCCAAAGTATACGCAAATACAAAAAAAACATGTTACGAGATATGACTTTGGGCAATAAAATACAAGCATGTCGAAAAGCAGAAAAAAATCATGTATTTAAGCCAAATCAGGTGAAATTAGCCATGTTATTGTGTTTCTTCATAATAGCACTAAAAAATCGCATACATAACACAAAAAAGACAATGAAGCTTGTAAATTCTTTCTATGTTATAAAATTCTCAAAAAGAAAAACTCATTTAACACAGTATATAAAACATAATGCCTTTTTTATTACAGCGTTAAATAAATATAGGCGTCTATTATCAGCACAAAAAAGCATGTAATTTATAAAAAACGGCACAAAAATATAGTCAAAGTATTAGCACATTACTTTCTTTTTTGTGTCGTTCTTTTTTACATAATAATCTTTATAAGATAGTGCATACAAGTAGTGTTCTTTTATCATGTTATGATAAATTGCATAAACTACAAGTATCGTCCTAAATAACAGCGTAGAACTTCTTTAAGAGCTAATATATACAAGTTTTTTATAAACCTAGATATGTATGTAATATAGAGTGTTATTCTTGTATTTTAGGCAACAAAAAAATACGCATTTACAAAGATATAAGACAGGAATACTACAATAAATGGTTAAAAAGCGCAAAACATCATTTTGCTTTATTTCTTTACTGGCGGCCATCTATAAGGCTATATTTATAGGGACGTCGTCTACACTATTAAAAATTTAATCATTCACATATGGAATTTTTTTTCATAATAAATGACTAAAAAAGCATTTTTACTTAATCTAACTGCCCTTAAAACTTGCAATTTTTTTTTTATGTTTGTGTTTAAGGGTTAGATTAGTAGAGTTGTGGGATGAATAAAATTTTTTTTGTCAAGTTTACATCTGTATTGTTTACAAATGATTTTTGCTATTGTATTTCCTGCTTATAAAACTTTCTTTGTACATATTAAATGCTCATATTCTATAGACCTGCTACTTGTATACCATTATAAAAATGCGTATACATAAAGAAAAAAAGCTACATTTTATACGTCGTTTTCTATTTTATGCACGCTTTTTGTGCTATTTTCTTTGGTGTTTTTCTGTGCTAATGTTTTTTTGCCATGAATACTTTGTTTTTTTAATAAGAAAAAAATCAGCTTGTATTTTTAAATGCTTTGCAAAAACTTTGTAAACATGATTTTGTTACGTATAACTACATTGTGTTACTGCTAAGACCTTATTAAATGCAAGAACTAAATGTAAAATATGCTGTTTTGCTACTTATTTAAATAAAAAAAATATAAGTTATATATTTTTAATACATGTTTTACTTATAAACATATGCAAAAATACTTGCAAAGAATTGCCGTTACATTTCATTATGCATGTGTTGCAAACATACTATTATAAGTTGACGTTGACAGCGAAAAATATCTTTTTTATTAGAATGATCACGGGCGCCTATATTGTTCTTGGTACGTAATCATTGTATGTATCCTTGTCAATGACAGAATAAAAATATAAATCCTAGACCAGGTTGCGATAGCATAGAATTAGTGATAATTTACTTAGTTAGTTTTAATATTGTATTTTTAAATAACAAAAATGAGTAGAATAACATATACTTAAGAAAAAGTAATTTTAATATATATTTACATATAGTAATTTGTATATAGGGTTACGTGTAAAAAAAGGCCGTGTCGGTTTAATGCAACACGTATCATCTTTACTATTTGTCTACGTAATACTAAAGTGTCTTGTGCGTAGCAAAAACTGTCGCCTCCTACATTATTCATGTATATAACAGTTCTCTGCATCTTGTGTATTTGTCACTATTGTAGAAAAACCCCTTACCATTAACTCTACGTTCAATACTACTCATTTTACCGAAATACCAAAGAAAAATGATACGAGATGTTTTACAGCAAGCCTAAATTAACAAATGCTACAAAAAAAACATCGAGTGATACTTTTGTCATCAGTTAAAAAAAACTGGCATTGAGAACACGTTTCTTATATTCAAATAACTACATGTAAAAGCCACTGTTATCACTGCGCACGTTAGTTACATATGCAGAATGTCAGTCCAATATTAAACTGTTAGGCTGGCACGGACACAACCATAATTTTATGACTCGGTTTAGTATACATTAATGTTTTAAATCAATAAGTTTGCGTAAAACATATAATCTAAATTATATACATACCAAAAATTGTTGCTGTAATTTCAAGTATATTGACCCCAATTTTTTACAGTAAAAAAAAAAAAATAATGCATGAAATGTAACCATTTTTGTTTTGTTTTGTTGCAGTTATTGTTAATCATCGATCTCACAAATAAAAATCTTTTATTCCTAATATTGAAAAAAACGACCAGCTACAAAAGTAATTTGGTAGCAGAACAGAAATTTGCAAGTTTATCTTATTTGATGAGAACTGCATATAACAAGAAAATACAACTTATAAACGCGTCATAATATTGATCTTAGGCTAATTATTGCCTAATTTTTTTTTGCTTTTCATAGCATACCTTTCATAGATACGATGTTGTAAATTATGTGCTTTATATGTGTAAAATTGAAATAGCTATACAAATTACTATAAACTAAGTAAATAAGCAGAAAAAGTGGAAATTTGAACGAATATTAAGAAAAGCGTTTTTTGCATCAAAAAACAACAAACACTTAATATCTGCTTGCCGTTAATACATAACCGTTTTTGGTGATCTAACAAAACACAGGTGCAAGAAGAGATGTGAACATCATTTTTTTATTTTTTAAATATAAAATATTGTTTTACTTTATAACTTTGTTTATAGAAATACAGCATATTCGCATAAATAATGCAATAAACAAACAATTTTTAACGTTTTTTGTACGTTTTTTTGCGTTACTAATTAGATCAGTTTTCTTTGTCTATGTAATTTCATAAAAAAAGATCCTAAAAGGTTTATTGTTTCAATCTAGATTCTAAAATTGCCGAACCGTTGCAAATTTGTATTTAGGTATCTGTTTCAATAGTAATACTACAAAATATGGTACTTTTTGAAGTTTTTCTAAGCTACAGATATAGTATATAAATTATTATAACTAAGATTCCGAACTTTCATTTTTGTGCCCCACAAAGAAAAAAATGCATCATTTACGTTTAGTATAGGATCAAGCCTTTAGATCAACTTTTTACTCGTTACCGCCATTTGACTGTGTAGTTTTTTGTCTATACATTGTATAGCGTTTTTAAAAAGTAATTATGTACCCTTTTCTTTATTGCAAAATATATGTTTTTTTAACAAAAATTATCTTTTTCCTAAAAATTTGAGCCCTAAAATCTAAAGATTTAGTTACTTGGCTTTTGTAAAAAAAGATTTTTTGCAACAAATGTAAAATTTTAATTTAAAATTAAACCTAGTTTACAGTAAAAAATGCTTTTTTGATTAAAGAATATCAAATAGTTATAATAATGTTATCTTTCAAAGGTCGTGTTTAATTTTTGTTTTTAATAAATAGACCATCACTCAAAACATTTTGTAAGTCAAGAATTATAGTGTGTATTGTTTATTGTAGAATTATGTAACTGTAAAATATGTGTGAATAGTTTTTTTGCAAAAACAGGTAAAAAAACAATATTTTGACAATAAAGGCTTTAAAGTTTAAACAATGAAAAAAAAAAACTCATTTTAAGAGTTTGAAACCTTTATTTTTTTTTTGTAAAAAAGTTACATTCAGCAAAACGGATTTTCTGTAAAATC
Organism: Agrenia bidenticulata; assembly: GCA_034694785.1. Lineage (NCBI taxonomy): Eukaryota > Metazoa > Arthropoda > Collembola > Entomobryomorpha > Isotomidae > Agrenia > Agrenia bidenticulata. Next base: position 15,018 of record JAQFYM010002951.1, on the reverse strand, counting down.
GTGTCAACTGTTGCCTTTTTTGTGACATGTTAAAAAATGAAGCAGTTTTATAAGGTAAATACGTTTTCACTTAAAATACTCTTTTTTTTACCTAAAATAAACATATGTGCAGATAAGTCATCGGATTTTTCAACTAAACGTGTCAATTTAAAACCGCCTCTTTGATGCTTACAACGATTCTTATCAATACGTAATATATCAATTTTCTAATGCGTTTTTAGAACGAAAAATACCCGGCTTAATAATTACTAGGTTTAATAACATATGTACTGTTTATAAAACGTGACTACCAGGCTTCAATAGTGCAAATACGTATAAATTATGTAAACAATTTTGTGGGTTACATGAGCGTACCTGTATTTCACAGAGCTTTCCATAAGTATTACGAAAAAAAGAAGTCAAATGACCAAACGATACAATTTATCTGTAATAAATTATGAAGCGGATCAATGACAAGTAATTTTTAAACAAATAAAAAACAATTCTAAGACCAAGTACGGCATTATCACACGTGGTATATATTTTTTTACGCAAAGCAATAGTTCGTGCAAAAAAATAAACATTCATATTTCTTCTAACACAAGCATTTAGAAAGTTGTGTTGCTAGAGTATAAAACGTAAATGGTGCATCAGGAAACGCTTTTTTTACATTTTCTACAATAACGCGATTTAAAACTGCAAACAAAGTATCAATTGTTTCATTTTATTTACAACAATAGTTTTCTTTAAAAGGCTTTGTTTTTGTACTATTTATCATAAAAAAGCTCTACAGAGAATAATTATTTCTCTATAAGATGTATGTGTGGTTGGCTTTTTTTTGTAGGTGTTTATCATACCAAATTTTTTTGCAAAATAGCTGTTTTAAGATTTATTTTGCATGGACAATTTTTATATAATTGTGTCCTTGTTGCATGCACTTGGCTGACATCTCTAGACGCAACTCAAGATTTAGTTTACATTATCGAGCACGGGTTTGATATATCTGATAATATGCAAAGCATGTTAAGACTTTGTGCAAATCGCTACAACTAGTGACTCTAAGTCGATAATTATTAGTGAATGTTAAATCAATACAAATACTACGCGTTGTTTTGTTTTTATTTAAAAACACAACGGAAATTTTTGTATGAACAGTTTATGTTAATATAACACTATTTCGTTTTTACGTATAGAAAAATATTTATGTACTTAAGTGCGTCTTTACACGTATTTAAAATCTACACTTAATTTTAAAAGCAATATTAAAACTTAGCTGCATACTCCACAGCTAGGTTTTGCACTACCCGGGTACTCAAAAACCCAGGTATATAGATTAAAGAAAGATGACAACATTTGATTCCCGTTTGCGAAATTAGTATTTTGTTATGATAAGTAGAAAGATAATAAATACTATTTCCACACTTATCCCTATGCGAAAAATATCTTGAAACCAATTTATCTCAAAATAATATTGTTATGCAATAATTTTACAATATATTGTATACAATATATTTATTGTTGCTAAACAATATTTTTCAATATTAGTTTATAACTTTTTTTTGCCCATTATTAGAATACATCAAATAAAAGGTATACTTCACCGCAGAAAAAAGGATCAAGCTTTTTCAAGGATGTTCAAAATACAGCAAGCAGACTAAAAAAATTGTTCTTTGCCCTTATTTTGATTATTTTTTTATTTTAAGGCTGTAAATTATAAATTGTGTTTAAAACTTTATAAAATGCTTTTTTTGTGCAATATATATTAAACGGTATACTTTTCGCAAAAAAAAAAAACCTTAGAAAGCCTTTTAAACATATGAAATATTATTTTTTCGGTACTGAAATATTGAAATACAGTTAAAATAATTTATTGTGCCGTAATCAAATTCTACTCAAATAAATAGTATATCGAGTTTCTTTGTAAGTGGGTTTTCAAACTTTGGTAAAAGAACAAATTGGATATTTTGTAAGTTTATAGATAAACAATGAATAAGTTTTTGACTGTCAAAAAAAAATATAATATTTTTATAAAATGATGGCAAAGGTTGATATGTAGTAAATAAAAAGTTTCTACTAAAAATATAAAAATGTAGACACAACATAAAAAACTCAGGTATATATCGGAGTAAAAATAAAACGTTTTGCTTAAAGCAACCAATGTGGTGGTATTTTTAAAAGGTGCAAAATTTTTGAGTATATAAAAATGATTTTACAAAGAATTTTTTTTTGACATACGAAATATATTATTATTAATATATTGCAATATATGCATTGTTTGGGTTTTTTTTATTCAATACAATATTAATATTTAATTGAAATGCTTTGCTTGAAACATAAACATGTGATACTTCCTCTCGACTCTACGTGGTTGTGTCTGATAGCATGTAAAAAATGTACAACAAAACAAAGTGTAGTAGACCAGGTAGTGTCATACGAATCAATCATAGGACTTATCGCAAGTATAGTAAAAAAGCCTGTCGTATGCAATATATCGTACATTTTCTTATAATGGTAGGCTGGAATACCCAGTAGTTAGCATCCTTTAGATTATATGCGCGTTTTGCTACTGTAAATACGCGCATTTTTTGTTGTTGAGCTGTCGCACTAGCAGAAAGCAAATTTTTGCGCGAGCAACAACCAGGTTTTGTGCTGTACAGCAGGGCCGTACGACCGTTCTTATGCGATTCTCAAGTACGCAACCAAAACCCGATATTTAGCTAAAAAGCTTGTATTAAGGCGTCAAATCATATTGCGGGTCATTCGTATGTCGGGTTCTTACCGTAGAGTGCTTTTATGAGAGAACCGTGTAAGTTATGCGACTGTTTCTTAATACAAGCGTATGCAGTATATAAGTGAAAGTACAATGTAACAAGCTAAACGAATTTTTTAACTGCATCTATATTTAAGCATTTATAAATACGTTTTGGTGTTAGTTTTTGTAACATAAATATATTGTGTTAGTTTTGTATACTTATGTTTTTCATAACAAACATGGAAAAAAGACTTCTTTTGAATACTGTCTGCATTACGAAAGAGAACAGAATAGCATATAATTTTTTATGTTTTGCGTAGTTTACAAAAAACATTTCATATTTGTACTTATCTTAATTTCCATCTGATTTCTTTTTCGTTTGAGAAAATGAAAACAGTAGCATATAATTTTGATTGTAATTTTACAAGTAACAGTTTTAATATTGTGTTTTTGCGTATGCTTGTTGTTTAGTGTGCAATATAATTTACAGAAACAAAAATCTGTTAGACTATTTGCAAAATTTTTTTAAACTGTAGCGCTGTAGCCAATTTTATTTTGTTGTATAAAAGAACGCGTATGCCATCGATGAACTGTAATTCAGGGCATATATTAGAACTTCCATACCTTTTGTTCGTTTAATTTTAGGCAACCCAGTATAAAGCACTTTTTGTAAACAAACTGTTATTTATATTGTAAATCTGTATAAAAAAAAATGCAACCAATTTTTTTTTTATACATAGAACAAATTAAAGCAATACACATAATACAATTGCAAATAGTGTATTCGTTTGTTTGATATACTAAACGAGCAGTTTTCCGCAATATGAACGTATAATGTTAGGCTTTTGCAAGATAAACTTACGGCGTGTTGCAAAAAAAACGGCTTTATAACTTTTTTGTCGCTGTAAAAAACAGTTTGGTACGTATGCTACATACAAAATATGTCCACGCGCAAATTTGTTGTGCATAATACGTGTTTGTAATGACGTATAGTTTTTTGTGTTTATGTCTGTTAAAAAACTACAAATGAAAAGTGGTTTGCACGTATTGTGGTTTATCTTAAGTTATTACTTTTCTGTTGACTATAAACTGCTCAGTACGAATGCAATTTTGCATATTTTATGGGTAATGTACAACTTCAACGCATTGCTGCTTGTTAAAAGATATAGAAAACAGTTTTTGTGTAGAAAATGCTAAGTAAAATACACAAAAACATTTTAAACAGCAAGACATGCATCATTTTTTAGTTGTTTACATATTATAAAAACTTGATAAAAAAAAAGAACATATTTAACATTTGTTGTACGTAAAAAATGACACGGAGCGTTTTTTTTAGAAAGTTCCAAACGTAATTTTTGCATTGTATGCCTAAAAATATAATGTAAGCAAATAATAATCAGGTAAACTGTATTGTTCGTTTTTTAACTGCGGCATCTGCACGATTAAAATCAAGAAAACCCAGTAGTAAATTTTTTTGGCGTCCATTAAACATAGGAAAATTATTCTAATAGATATAAGACAAATTTACTACTGAAAAAGCATAAATAAACTATTGTTATACCAGCTCAAAGATTTTGTATATTTTTTCTCGTATCTAAACACAGTTCTAGTATAAAAAAAACAGAAAAATGCATGAATACCCTTAAATTTACTCAGGTAGTCATTTTGATATGATTATAAGCAACGACGGCAGGACTTCTGTATGCAACCCTTTTTAACAGCACATTTGAAAAGTATTTTTGCAAAAAAAAATATATTGTCACAAAATTAGTAAACCTCTGTATTTAAGTTCCAAGAACAAAGCTGGCTAACAATATAAATGGATAGCATATAACAAGCTTTAAATTAATCATATTTAAATAAAACTGTATAGATTGCTAAGTTGTTTTTGTGAAATTAACTTCTTTTTTATTGCTATGACTTTTTTGACATAATTGATGTTTAAGTTACTACTTACAAATATTAAAAATAAAACACACTTTTTTTTTGTTGGATTTAGGTTTTAAAAAAACGAAAAATATACCCGGTAGTTTTTTAAGTAATGTTAATTTGACAACAAAAATTCGTCAAAATACACGTATTTTTTGAGTTGTTATTTATGCAATACTTTCTAACTTACAAAAAACTAAAACGTGGTCTATGTAATTTACGTCGAATTTTAACTCACAAAGTATAATACAGTACATACAACATATTAAGAAAAAACACACCAAAGGCCAGGATGAAAGGCATGTTGTAAGTTTATACATATATGTATTATAAATGCAACAAACATGCTCTTGGAATTTTAAAGCACATATAAAATGCTATATACATCGTACATATTGTAAATAACACAGTATTCTGCACATACAATATTTCGAAACATCTTTTACTTTTTATTTTGATGGAACTTAGAAAATACTATTAAAAAAAATATGCATGTATAAAAAAAGAATGTTTCTTACAAACGTATACATATTGCCGGTATACATATATTTTTTTTACCCATGCTAAAAAGCATCATGAAAAAAAATATATAAATATAAAATGGCTAAAAATACAAAAACAAGTATAAACAACGAGAATATGTGTTATAACACAAAAATGCCTTTAATTTTTGTACAGCCATAAAAAATAAATTAGATTTATTTTTTTTAAAACATAAAAAAAAAATAAATAAATAAGTATTAGCCATACGCTGACAGTACACAAATAAGCAAAAAAAAGTGCGTTGTATGTGTCTTTGAATTCTTATTGTTTTTATGGTGTTGTTTCCATTTTATACATGCATAAAACTCCACAATAGCATGTATAAAATTGAATGTGTTTTTTTTACCAGTAACATGCATAAATAAATAAAAAGCATTCCTAGCATAAAGCACAATTTTGTTTTTGAAAAACGAAAAGTGGTTTCGCAAAAGAGTACGCTGATCACAATTAGTAACTTACAATAAACCACAAAAAAAATTAAAACATTAAACAGCAATTTTGAACACTTAGACTTGCGATTTAAAAAGCAGCATAATAGTTAATTTCTACAGGACAATCAGTGTTGGAGCCTAAATACTTTTTTTTTAAAAGGTTTAGCTAGCGGTAAATATACAAAATTTCTATACACTACTAAAAAAGTACAGGTAAAGTATGATGTACCCGTAAACCTGTTTATATTTATACGTATTGTGTTAGGACTCGTAGGAAATGTATAGGATACAATTTTTTATATAGGTAAGGTGTTTAGTTTGCAATTTTAAAAACAAAAAAAATGTAAAACTGTAAATTAAAATATTTATGCATCAGAGGTTTTTTTTAGATGTATAATGTATGTATTAAAAAATACTATGATAACAAAAAATGTAAATACCACTAACAAAATATAGTATCAAAATCTAGCGGCACATACATTTTTTTTTATTTATAAATATTTTATGTATTTAGAAAACAGTACCGTTATTTAAAAATAAAAAACTCTAAAATCAACATTTTTCTTATACTAAAAATTTTTTAAAATTATTTTGTTCATCATTTGTCATCTATAGTGGTCATAAATTCCCTACTCTTTGTAACGCGGTTTGGCCTTTTAAAACATAACATCTTTTCTTGGCATTTAATTGTATCATTATATTTCTAATAACTGTTTTTTTCGTACTTTCTTTGTATTTTTCCTTCTTCTAAAAATGGTCTCCATATTTAAATTCTATGTTATTGTAAGGGTTTTTATTAATTTTATACTTTTGGTGTTCATTAATTGTGTTCATTACTTTACTACAATTTCTTCTACAATATTTTTTTTTCAATCACAAATACATTATACTCAATTGCAATGGCCTCTGACTGTATGATTTTAGATACGCAATACAGTACACTGATTTACGCTTCTAACACTCAAATAGAATCTGCTAGTAAAATCCATGTCGACAATTTTTTTTTTTATTTTTTCTTGTTGTTATATATCTTATACCTCGCTGTATGCCTGGTATTTTATGACGCCGTTTGGGCTTTTTATTTTGCGATTCATTCCTAGAAAATATACAAATTTTCTGCATGCAAACGAAGTTCCATTTTCACTAACTATTGCTTTATAAATTTTTGTGTCGCCAAACAACTTTACAAGTTTCTTAGGATATTTTTTCATAATTTTTGGGATATCACCGATGCACAAACATACGTTGAAAATTGATCTTCTCCTCTTAAAAAACAACACCGCTCCCTAAAATCATCAAACTAATATCCATGTCATTTTTGGTCTTCTATTTAAAAAGCACCTTTACTTTATATGCTTTTGGTATAAATATCTTTCCACATTATATGTATTTTTTACTCGTAGACAAAACATTATTCTTTAATCCTTAGCGTATGTTATTTGACGTCACATTCTAATATACACAATTACTTGCCCTATAAGATAACTTTGCATGGGTAAACAATTTACCATCATATACTTTCTATAATTTCTAGTATATATTTTACCCATTTTTGTTTTTTACCCAAATTTATTATCCTTTTTGCCTTACCATAAATTTTAATTCTTCTTTTTTCTTCTATCGTCTCTCTAGTTATGATTTGAAATTTTCTATTATAGGTTTTCTACATTTTTAAACTAAACTATTCAGCGAGTCAAAGTATGCTTCTTGTAAATAATCAAGCCCTAAAAAAGAATCTTTGTAAATTTTTAACCTTATGTAGAATTATTTTGTACATAAAAATAGTTTATTTCGGATAAACTTTAGAGCCATGTATGTTTCTTTTAAAATCTAGTTTCTTCATAGAAATGGTTATGGTCAAGATATATTGCAAAAGTACAGCGAGTTTTCTTGCTTAGTCTTCTTTTTATTAATTCATCATCTGTAAGTCTTTTGTGTGCTAGCGTATACGCTATTAGTCTTTTTTTTTATATAATACTGAGCCTACCCTTGTTTTAGATAGTCAACACAACCAAATAATTATTCTTATGAAGCCGTAGTCGTAAGCTCGACTTACACTTAATATCTATAAGGCCGGTTTTATCAAGGTCGGGCCCCCAGAAAAAAAGGGAGTATAGTTACCAATGTAAAAAAAAATGATACCATATGTGCCCATAAAAAAAGAAATTTTTTTTTTGTTTATTTTACTGGTAACAAAATTAAATATGTACCAATTTTATTTTTCCCGTAATTTTTGACTCTCAATTTTCTTGGGGGCCCTTTTTTCTGCCGCTCCTCTCTTCTCCCCTGGCAAAACCAGCTCTATATCTATTGCGGCTTTCTTAAGTTTCATCTTGCATTTTTTTAGGTCTTTTTTCATTGTTGGTTGCTTTGTAATCGTAGGCTATTTGTTAGGTAATCTTTTTTGTTGTCAAAATACAAATAAACCTTACTACCAATGTACGTTGCCAGCCATATTTCTACACCGCTTAGTTTTTAGTTGCTCTATAACAATAATTATTAGCTTGTTATTTTTCTAGTGGTCATCTCATAGACCATGCGACTTACCGCCTACCATTTTTACTTCGTACATTCGACTAGGTTTATCAGTCAATGTTGTAAATTCTGCATTAAACTAATATTTATACACGTCGTATACGATTTCATTTTTTTTTTTCGTTTTCTTTAGCATATATATAAATTTCAACTATAAAAATGCGTTTCTTTTTACCCATAATTTTACCGAAAACTTTTGCCATCAATCTGTTCATTTTGCGGGGCTTTTTTCAAAATCTTTATTGCTAGCGCGTATAAAACAAAAATTTGCTTTCAGATTCTTAAGCAGTTTTACGCTTGTCTCTGTTTCTATATCAATACTGTAGTATGCTTCTTTAAGATCGTGTACCAAAAGACGGTAAGCTTGTTATGGTTTTTATGTATTTTGTTTTATTAGTCTGTTTTCTCGTACCAATTGTATGCGTAAAAAACGTTTTTTTTTCTTTAAACTAACCTAAGTGTATTATTAAGTCTTATAATGATCTTTTCTGGGGTTCTTCAAGTACTGTGTTAATGTCCTTTTTGTACCTTCTTAGCCCGTTAGTACTATACGTACATTTTCAAGCCCAGAAAATCTTTATTTTTTTATATTTTCAATTTACCCTATAAACTAACAAAATACTTCAAAGTCTTACGGTAAACAAAAAACTTTGACTTGTGGTATATGTTAGTGTACCTACTGTCACCATTATTTCGAATTGAAGGTACTTCTTTGATATACCTGCACAATTTGTTAAAGTTTCATACTGTCAAAATCTATTTATTTTCGAGGGAGGCAACGAGGAAATGAAAGCGCGGAACATAATACAGTTTTTGCAAGATATACATATAAACAATTCATCTAATGCGAAAATGTCCTGAAAAAGTACCATAGAGAAAATGGGATAATAAATAGTATTTTCTAAATAGTGATATTTTCTTCATAAATTACAAAGACATAAAAAATACAAGGTATAATCACAATATTTTCTAACAGCGTTTTTTTAATATACTTATTTGTGCAGTTACGTATGTAATTAATTCAAACTTTAGATGGTCAAATTCTATTTTCTAACCTTTTAATACTTATATGCATTTCAAACATCTAACTAGATGCACTAGTATATTTTGCAAAATAAAATGTAGTAAAATGTTTAATTAATCTATGATCATTTATATACACATTTTACATTTCTTTTTTATGCTCCTTTCCATACTACTTGTATTAATAGGGGGGCCCTAAAAAATTAGAAAAACCGTATTAGCGGTATATAAAATTTTACAAAAAGCATAATTAGACGGCAAGAGGATTCGAACTTTTGACGTCAAAAAAACTACAAATAAAGTACTAAGGTGTAATAAACACTTAATATTTTTTTGGCCTTTTGCTCTTGTTAGTCGGAATAACATTTTTTTTTGTTTTATAAATTTGGCTTTTATCGTCTCTTCTAGGCATTCTTACCTTCGCAAAATCGCGTCTTTCTATTTTGGGTTATAAATTTCACTGCCATTTTTTTCTTAATCGGCAAATTGTAAGAAATTATACATTACTTTTACTTTTTACTTGTCATTCTATAAACAAAAACATCAGCGTATCGTTCTTTATATAAATCCGCCCGTGCATACTGTGCTTTATTGACGCGCTGTCTTAAAGCGATGCAAAAGAGCTGTTATCATGTTTGCAAAATATCAATGCCTAGAATTGTTATTTTTATATAGATACTAATTTTTTCTGCTATTTATGTTTCTTGATAGTCATGCGCGCTCTTTCCGATTGCTAAATTACTACGTCCTGTGCTTTCTTACTGTCATCTTCGCGTACTCTGTCAGTCGATTGTACATTTACTTCAAACTATTGGTGCACACTTAGACAATAATATATGTTCGGGCTGGTACTCTATATTTAACTAACTAAACTTTTACATTTTGTGCCAATAATTCCGCGTTTTATTGTGTTTCTACAAAATGTAAAGTTGCTACCGTTTATACTGTACTATGGATGCTGTATTTATACGTCCGTTGCTTTACAATAGCATTTTTTCTAATTCATGGGTGTTATGAAATCACGTCCACTCCCACTTAAGCATTGCTTTTTTTTTGCGCCATATTACGTACATTGTCGGTCTTTTATAGGTTTATAACAATTAACTCTTTTAGTTGTTTTTTACTGTCGTGTAAAGCCAAGGACTCGTTTATTCGCATAGAAAACATTAATAGCCTTTTTTAAAAAAAAAACTTTTTGACATTGCAAAATAAAAAAGATAAAATAAAATATATGTATAAAAAACCGTTTTATATATAATTTTAGTGTAAATTAAATGATTTTAAAAGTTTTCGGTCTAACATTCTTTTTCCATGATAAAATTTTGTATGCTTTTATAAGTAAATTTAAAAACATTAAAAAACAGGTCGTGTTTTTATTTTTACATATGTTTTATTCTCGTTTTTTTTCAAGGCCATTACACGTAAAAAGTCTTTTTTATAGTTTTTTTTTTAACAGAAGAAAATCTACCAATGAAAAATACTTATTATCTATAATCGCTTGCTGTAACAACATATATAATTACATATAAAAAGTGGGTTTTCCTGCCAATTGTAGTATAAAATGTACGAAAAAATAAAAAAACTGACAACAACTTGAATAAATTAAATTTGCAATGTATTTGTAAAACGAATGCGTACAAAACGATTTTTTTTATTGTTGTGGTTTCTATTTTTTTTTGCTACAAAAATTATGTAAAAACAATTCAATCACTAACAAAAGAATTGTCATAGTGGTTTTCTGGGTCGTGCACAACGCTAATTCATTGCAATTGATTCAAATCGTCTTGCATTTGAAATCGAATTTATGCAATAATTGCTTTTCTCGCATACAACGCTAGTTAAGGAGGCAAGAACATATTAAAAACAAACAAACAATAAAAGCAAAATAAGAATATTTTAGCTCTAAAAAAACTAGTACAAAACAAGAATGTACAGAAAAAAAAAGCTAAAATTACATACATGTTATACATGCTTTTTACAAATGACTATAAATATCAAGATACTTATACAATAAAACCGTATTTTTTTATATCCAACATTTAAGCCTCTAACGGCACTTTTTTTTACATTTATTATACTTAATAAAAACGTAAAAAAAACTGATTATACCAAACAGCAAACTATTTTTAGTGTTGCACATAAATATACCTCTATTTTGGTGTTGTTTTTAGATAGGTTTTGTATGTAAGAAACTAGCACGAAAAGATAATTGCTTTCACAACGCAAAAAACTGTATGTTCACATGTTTTTATTAAAAAAAATTATGCAATTCTTGTGATCCGTGCGTTGACACTGTTGTTCATAAACAGTTTCTTTAAGCTTTGCAATTGAACCTTACAGTGCATACCAAAATATGAAGAACACCAACTAAGTCTTTTTATAAATATTTGTAGATGTTTTTTTTTTTTGGACGTTTTTAATAACAGAAAAAACAAAGTAAACAAGAACGGCGCCTTTTTTACGTACATATATGTACATATAGCCGTATTAATCGTAAAAACCCTATTTTAAGGCAATGTTTCTGTTATAAAAGGCTATGGTTACACCTGTATAATATAAAATAATAATGTGTTGTTGAGTAACTCTGCCCGAAATTTATCCTATATGAACTTTATTATTTTAAATAATTGTATCGAACAGAGAGAAATAATAAAATACTTTTTTAGCATAATAATGACTAAAATACATTATAGATAATAAGTTTTTGTAAGCCACTTCAAATTTTTCTACATGTAAAATGTAATAAAACATATTTAAACGGAAAACTCTACAATGCCGCTGACAAATAAAATAAACTCTCGCATTGCTGTAAAAAAGCCATAGATATAGATTTGTAAATAGGATTTTGGCAAAATAACATAAATCACTAAAATAATATTTTTATATTCCCTAGATAAAAGGTTAAATTAAAAGGATATTATTAACATAGATGAGGTTAGATACTTGGTTTTTTATACCGCAAATGCAAAATTTTTGTCTTGTTTTTCTTATAATTGTCATTAATACTTTAGAGGCGTTTTTTATTCGTCAACTTCAACCATTACTTTTTCTAAAAAAAAAAAAACGTTGCGAGTAAACAAAATATGTACTAAAAAAAACATCTACCTGGTTTTTTTTTAGTCGAAGAATTTCCAGTGATACACACACCTCATCAGTAAACCATTTGCATATATTTTTGCTAAAAATCTAGTAAAAATGCCGGTGAAAGCAAACAAAAAATGCAAAATGACAATGGTATTGCATCGTATGGAGTATAAAAAATGTGCCTTATCTTTTCATCTGAACCAGCATATAAAAAAAACAACAAAATTCACGGGATTTTATGAATGTTTTGTGTTAAAATTCATCCTATGTGGTAAGGACAAAGGCAAAGCATCAAAATCGGTGTAACCAGTGCAATTGGTGTATACCTTATTAGTATTATGCAAACATATTTCTTTATGCTATGAATTTCGGTGATTTCATTATATTCTAACAAGATGAAAAAAAAATAAAGGCGAATCTTAAAAACAGTAAAATGTCTGATGAAGAACAACATTTGATGTATGCATGAGATCCAAAGCAAAACCAAAAATGTTTGCAAGGACTGTATGTACAGGACAGTATATAAAGTATACCCTTACATACATTTTCCCTTTTTGTAAGATTATTTCTGTATAACTTTTGTATTTTGTTTAGAATTAATAACAGCGGGTCAAACGAGCGTGAGTATTACTTATTTGGGCATTGTAGAACAGCTTTTATTTACAAATAATAGATTTACATAATCGCTAGATTTGCCAATGGAACTATTGCAACCTATCGCATAGACTAAATTTTGTTTATTCTCATGCCTTTTTACCCATTTGAAAGACATATTTATTACAAGTTATATTTATATTTGTCATTTTAATGTTTAATTTTAATTTATTTCTACCAAACATGTGTATTCCTACTTTTTCGACCTTTTTTTTACGTACACGCTACACAAAAAAACAAAGCTAAGTTAATCTTTTAATTTTTGTTGCAGCAACGGCTTGCAAAATGTAAATTATCTATATTTTGACATGAATAAAGGGTTGTATAGATGTTTTTTTTTGAAAAACAAAAATACTTTCACGGATACAAAAAATATTTTTTTATAAGTTTGTTTGTAAATTTTATGTCATTATAGGCTGAATATTGGCGCATATCTATATGTTGACTCTAGTTGTTTTACTGATTTTATGCAAAAAATGTTTTTACTTAACATTTATACTGTCCTAAATGACGTTAGTGTTCGTGTTATTATTGAGTCTACTAATTTGAAGTAAAAAGAGTTATCTTATAAATTTGTACAAATTTGCGTGTTGTATTATAAAAATGTAATTGTTGATATATATATTTGAACTTGTGTGGACATTTTCGGCAAATAAAGACAAGTCTTACAAATTTTCTATAGTGATTTTATCATAAAAAATACCAGCAAAAATTTTTTTATAAAATTTTACACCTAAAAAAAATATTTTTGGGTCTTAAAACGCAAATTTCTCTAGTAATATATCCTGGAAAATACCTGTAAAGAATCTTTGGGTATAAAAATTTGTTTGTCAGTATGTTACTATCAGATGAGGTGCAACTAAAAGTATGCTGCATAATAACAATATATGCTCATCATAGAATATAAACGCCATTATATTTCTTTTTTGTAGAAAAGTACTGTTTTTATGAATGCTTCTATAAAAGTAAAATGTATATTTTCAATATGGAAAACTACAATGTAATATTTCTAGTAAAAAATACGTAATATTGATACATTCGAAACAGATATGGCAGAAAATGTCAGAAAATATATGATAACAACGTAAAAGTATGCCAAAAATAGTACATGTAGATCCTTGAGTATATGTGACTATAGGACGAGCTGACCCGCTATGAAGAAAACATTTATGTTGATAACAAAGGACGCGCACTAAACGAAATTTCAGAAACGTTCCTTGAAGGCAATAAAATACCAAAATATATATTTCAACGATATTTATTATATTTTTTATATACATTTTCAGTTTTATTTTCTATTAATATCTTATAGCGAAAAGTACAATAATATTTATTAAAACGTTATATCGCAATAAAATCACACAAGAGATCTTAATTTACGTTCAGTTTTAACCTTTTTTAATATAGCCGTAATTTTATTACAATGATGTACATTTTTGGCTTATGGATTGCAATACCCGGGGCCCCGGGGATCCGGGTACCCGGACGGGTTTAGCAAAAGCAACAGAAATTAGTACCCGGGGGGTTGCCCCCGGGAGACCCGGGTGTAACGAAAAGTGCAGTTAAAACCTGTTTTGTAGCTTTTAAAAAAGTAAATTGTAAAATGTTTAACGTCATAAATATAAATTTAGAATGAGTTCTATTATCAGCAATATTTCGTACAGAAAAAGGTTTCATATACAGGGGTGTCATATTTTTAAGCCCTTTGAAGGGCTTAAAAAATCGCATGGGCTTACAAAACTTAATTTAATTATAGTTGTAGACAAGCAATCAAAAATCCTAGGAAACATTAATGGGGTAAACCAAGTAATTTAAATTTATTATTAACTTTTCATTCTTCATTTTTCGCTTCACACATTCAAGGAAATTATATTTAAAGTTATACAGAGCTCTGTATGCAGCTGAATTACGAATATACAAGCATTTATCAATTGAGCTAAACACAACATAACATCACTATACGGTTTCAAATACAGATCTGTATCCACAACAGCTTATAACATTCACATACATCGAATTCATCCCAATAATCTTCTTGATTCCTACATTAGTTTTCTTCAAATGTTCGTTGTTATATTTTCTAATTTT
>JAQFYM010002950.1:0-20737 GCA_034694785.1 Agrenia bidenticulata | reverse complement strand
TAAAAAAAAGAAAAACATATAGCTAAAATGGCTTGAAAAAAATTTATACGTCACAAGCCTGTACTTAAAAAAAAATAATATATATTTTTTAACATTTCTACAATTATAAATACAAAAAAAACTAAACCCAAGAAACAAATAAAGCAACATGTTATACTAAGAAATTTTATTTATTACATATGCCGTTATTCTTTACATTTTATATAAATTGTATTACAAAGAAACTATCACGTAAATCCTAGATTGAAAAAAAGCGTTTAAACCTAAACATGTAAAAAATATTTTTTATCTGTGGTCTTGACTTCTATTTTTTGAGCGTTTATCTTTAAGGTGCAATTAATTGCCTTATATTACCTTTTTATTTTACGTTCATCCGTGTCTCTTTTTTTATATTTTACATGCTTGTGTTTTTTATTCGAACAGTAGGAAAGAAAAATGATATTTGATTTCTATACAAAAGACAAAAATAGTGTCTATAGCCGTGTAAAACATTTGTAGTGTAATTATAAATACTGCATACGTCTTCTTAGTATTTTTATATAAGTATTCGTGATATTTTTTTCTAAGTGCACAAAAATATGTAAAAAGATGTTTTTGGAACCGTGCCTTAAGAAAGAGGACTTTTCGATTTTATTTTTTTTTGATGTCATAAATATAATCATTCAATTTTTTTTTTCAGCGAAAAAGAGACATTATTTTTGATTGTTGATAAGTATTAACGAAAGGACAAGAATAACGTTTTAAGTCCTCGTAAGCGTTTCGTTATAATGTTTTAAATCATTTCGATCACCACTGTGCCCGCAAAAACGTTTACAGTCGTCAAAATGACACGAAAAAATTTAAGATGTGCAAATTAAATAAGATGATAAAATTGAACAGCTTATAAACGCTTTTTTGCGCAAAAAGAACACGTTTAAAAACTACACGCGCAAAAAAAAGTTTTCTGCCAATATTAATATTGGAAACTGATTACCCTGGCCCAAAAATTTCTGAGTACGCGTTTTACTATTTTCAAATTTTATAATTTTATGTTGCATGCATTCATTCATTGCAAATATTATGTTTTGACTCCTACAGCAATAATGACAGATATTTTCGTCATTAAAAAATTGGCGTATCGTAAAAAACATAATTATATGCAAACCAAAAAACTTTTTGCAAATTTTAGGGCGTGTCTGGTTTGTCAAAAAACCGTTTTTTTTTGTATTCTGGTTCCTGCAAAAGAAATCGATGTTTTTTCACTACCCCTTTCCACTTGTTTTATAATAAACCTTACTTAAATTTATTTTTTTCTATTTTAAGAATTTAAAAGAAATAGTCAAGTAAAGATTCTTAAAAGAATCCGAATTTAGGGGTATGAAAAAAATAAATCGATATTATTTGATGCAACCTGAATACAAAAGAATCGCTGTTTTTGACAAACCAGACACTTCCTTAAAGTTTTCAATATTCAATTGATTTTTTGGAAATACTTCTATTGATGTACAGTACAATTTGTTTTTATGATCTACTGTTTTTTTGTGTTTTATACTCCCAAACACAAAGCATGTTGTATATTTGTAAACCATACGCACATTTTACTTGAATCAGATCCAAATTAGTTCTTCTAACGTTTTTTTTTTTTTACTTTAAGTTTTTGCAATGCATTTTTCTGTATTGAAAAAATCTTTACAGTGATTTAGATAGTAGAAGTTATTTTTGAAACATAAGTGATCTGGTTGTACTTTCTTATCCTCTATTACATATAAAAAAACCAGATCGCCAATTAAGACCCTTAGGACGGTATCTTTCCTACGACAATAACAGCAAACAAAACTAAAACTACGTAAGTAGAAATCCACAAACACAAAAGAAGACTTGCAAAAAAAAGAATTAAAACATCAGATCACAAGATCATACATATCCCAAAAAGAAACCATGCTTAATTTTGAATCAAAAGCTAGTATTTAAAATCTAAGGGTAAAATACACGTGTTAACATCATATATTTAAGAGCGATTTTTTTTTATTCCGACCTATAAAAATACGAAGAAACGGCTTTCAGGTCTGAAAAAAACCTTAAGAAGACTTGTTACATAAGTTTAAGTATATAAATTTTTTCGTGTAAAATTAAAATGCAATCCGTTCTTTATAACTTAATATAAGCGCGCGCATCATACCAATTTTAAAAGATTATGGGCAATCGCTATGTTCACCAGTAAATAAAATTGTTGATATGTTTGCCAGATATGAGATTAGCACAAAAAAAACTAAGATTAAGACATTATCAATTGAATGAGAAATGCATGATCACCAAAAATTGTGCAAGCTACAGTTATTATGTAAAAACGAGTAATAATCAAACAGATACAAAAATCATAACAAACCTGAGCTTTTTTGCATTTGCGGTTTTTAAATATGGCTAGAAGATGATTATTGTAAATATGAAAATTATTAGAGAAAAAATTCTAAGAATGTCGATATCTCAATTCAGATTTTTATGATTATAGTAAAAAAGCCTGGCTGACCAAAAAGAAGTTACCAAATGGCTGTGTAGAACATATAAAGAGCTGATCAAAAATACTTAGAAGTTTCTGTTTTTGTGTTATAACTTTCCTGGATTTGTGTTTCTAAGCTAAGATACATTAGATGAGCATCGCTGCTGCCATATACTATAAGTTTTTTGTAATGAGTGATACTTGCTGTCATCCAAGCCTTTCAAAGTAAATTAACTGATTCCAGATCAGATTTTGTTAATTTCTAGATTTTGAACGATAAATGAAATGTAAAAAAAGCCTTTTACAAACTAAAATTTATTATTTCTTTTGTAAATAGACATAGTATTTATTTACCTAAAAAAATCTGCACATGTCAAATATGGAAAAAGTAAAAAAACATAATCCAAAATAAAAAAAAACAAAAAATAGTATTCAAAAAACCAGAATAAGATTTACTTTGCACTGATATTATGCATAAGGAGTCATTGAGTATATGTTACGTTAAAAATATAAAAGAGATCATAACTGAGTAAAAACCTATTTAAATGTTGATTTCAAGTAGTATTCATATGAATGTATTATATAGGCATTTTATTGTAAGGCTTCTCAATTTTTTTTGTATTTATTATATTTTATAAAAAAATTTAAAAACCCCTTTATATTACAAAAATCTAAAAAGAATATAATAAAACGTGTTTTAAACATTTTTGGCTAAGTAAAACTTATGATCGTGTGTAAAAAGCATACTTTTATATTACAACTGTATGGGCATAAAATATTTTTTCTTTACATCATTATGACCAATATAATTACACATTACTGTATATCTACATAAAAACCATATAAACTTAAGGTGAATCTGTTTGATAAGAATACTTTTTTTGTACCATAAACCGCTTTTTGCATATTAAACAGTTTGATGATAACGTATCAGTGTAAACAAAAAACTTTTTTTTAATTAAAAACTGTTTTTGCATATAAACATGTTTTTTTATTTGTGCCCAAACTTTAAAGGGAAATAAAAAACCATGTCCGCGACATGTTTTTTACTTATGTTTATACAAAGTGTAAAAAAGCAGTAAAAATGCAAAAGAAGACAGATTGTCTTGCAACTTATAATTGCCATAAAGGGTGTTTTTCTGTATTAGTTTTGTTAATATCAGGTATATTGAACTTGAATTGACTTGTTCGACTTGTTTTTAGTGTTTTTTTTATTTTTGTTTGGGAATTTTTGCAATAAATAGTTGTTTTCAGATTCGTTTTTTTATTAAAAGCTGTTTATATCCATAAACTGTTTATAAAAAAACAACCAAACAGATTCACCCTTATATTTTGTTTTTTTGTTCTTGTTTATAAATCTGGTCCTAGGTAACATGTTTTTTTTGCCATGTAGAAAATTATGCCAAAACGGAAATATCTGTTTACACTCAAAAAATTTACTTGCGTTTTTTTTTTGCTTTATGAGGTAAAAAACCAAGAAAGACAAAGTATAAGTTTAAAAAAACTGACCATATATTTTGCCAATCTAAAGTACCCTAAAAAATAATTTCAGTCGTGATTGTCTTGTAAGCTCTGCTTAAGTGACCATTTTTAGTTCCTAAATCACAATCAATATAAGTTTTATGATACGAAATCTATAGGGGTCAGCATTTGTATATTTTTTGTAATTAAAACTTGTCTAAACTGTCATATTCTCTAAAAAAATCGACAAAAATGATTAGATCTGTACAACGTGGCTTTTTTTTTGTTTTTTAAAAATCAAAAACTATCACAAGATACAAAACTTGCAGATAAAACGCTTATCAGCATTTGTATCTGCATGAAAAATTTATGCAACAAGTTATTTCTAACAAAATACATCCTTTGTTTGTATTTTTTTGTCCTCAATTTTTTTTTTCTACATGTTTGCAGGCCCTATTGCAGAAAAAATGGAGCCGGGCTCTATTTTGAATTAATTTAGTTTTTCTGTAAAAAATATTTAAGTTTTAAAATACATGATCTGGCCTAATTTTAACATAAAAATGTTTTTGCGTTTCATTATCAGATTATAAAATAAAGACAAGTTTTACGTGTTTCTGAAAACTAAAGTTTAAAAAGAATATAACTTTAAACTAGAGTACACATTTATACAAATTTTTCTTTAAATAAAATTTACAGTAAACGCCTAATTCTCATCTCATCCCGTTTAAATATGGGCAAAAAAAAATTGCCATGATTTTAAAGGGAGTATATTTTAAATGCAAAAAAACATAAGTTATAACTCAGTTGATACTTCACAACAACATGTAATTATACTGTTGGTCTTAACTATATATATAGCCTGTAAATATTGCCCTTAAAATAAAACTACCCTTGCCCTCATCTCTACTCTAAAGCTCATCCCTTCCTCAGTGGCGTGGCTAGGATTTTTTTAAGGAGGGGGCACAAAAAAATAAATGAGCTAGAACGACAAAAAAAAAAAATATTTTTTGCAGAAAATTTTAAGAATTTCTGAAAAATACAAATTTTATGAAAATATTTTTTTCGCATATTTTGAGGTCCCAAAAAAAGACCCCTCTTTTTAAATTTAGGCTACGTTTTGTTTTTCTGAGGGGGCACGTGCCCCCTGTGCCCCCCCCCCCTGGCTACGCCACTGCCCTTACTTAACTCAATTCTTACTCCTAGCCCATACCCTTAAAGCATATAGTATGCTTTATCAACCACGGAAGTCATCACCAATAGGAAGGATTCATGTTGTTAAGGGTATATCATTTTATGTATGACTTATGCTTTTTTCCAATTTAAAACGACCCCTCCTATAAATCAGGCCAAGTTTATACCCGGTCTGATTTTAAAGGAAGAAGGGGGATACCAGGCTTTACCCCAAGTATTTTTTAATATCGTATTTTTTCAATAAAATTTTTGTTAACAAATAATTTTTAATACGCGCTTTCTCCTCAACTTTTTCCTTTGTTTTACTAATAAAATGCGCAAAGTTAACATAATAAAAATAGTAAAGAGGTGTAGGTTTTGTTATAAACGTACTTTTATGCACAATTTTTAATTAGTAAAAGCAACAGCATAAATAAAGACAAAAAGCTTCTGAATGTTAGAACACTATATGTTAAGAGCATAGATATGTAACCATGGATTACTTGGAATGTAATGACAGTCGAAACAAAAGCTTGTTACGTTTTAAAAAAAAATCTAATCAAGTATAAAAAAATACTATTTACCACATTTTTTACATAAACTATTACATTTTTATATAAAAAAACATATAAAGCAGCATGAAAAAATATCTTTTTCTATGTATTTATTTTAATGAAACTAATTTCTCGTAAACTTGAAAAGACAATTGTTTTTATGCGCTTTATTAAAAAGATAAAAATAATAATTTGAACGGGTCTAAAAAAAGCCTAGGAAAAAAAAATATATACTAAAAGAGAATAGAATCCAGTACTTTAATACCTTCATTTTCTGTCATATACGCATGACAATCAAAGTTTTTTTTTCACATATACTTACATTGTACATTACAGTAAAAGGTAATTTAATTTAACTAGAACCTTCATAACCGACACGAAACAGCTTTTAAAAACAACAGATACATAAAAATAAGTTTAAAAACAAATTCGTGTTGCAATGGGAAGTTAATTTATAATAAACAATAAATTTGAAATATGAAATACATTTTAAAAACACATATGCATACTTGATTACTACGTTCAACTTACAAAAAAAATATATGTGCGGTTTTTCTTGTTTGCTTTATACTGTTTTATTCTGTAAAAAATGCCGTAGATCTACAATTTATCATGATTGTCCTTTTTTAAAAATACTTCTAAATCATTAACATACAAAAATTTTGTTAAAGGACAGCTGTACAAAAGCAATTACATGTGAAATTTTATTATAATTGTGTAAGTTTGCATCTTAAAATAAAGCAAATTCGTATGTGAAATAAAAAACAAAAAAAAAAAACTACAATTTCAAAAACAAGTAAAAATATCAAATAATTCTCACATTAAAACTATAATAAACAGAAATTGTAACAAGTTTAAATGTTTTTTTTTTGAAAAAAATAGAATAACACTTAAAGATTTTTTCCTTATACTTTTTTTGTCATATAAAATGCGTGTTTTTTCAAAAAAAAACAATTTTTTTTTTTTTTTTGAATTTTTTTTTTATATATTCATTGTTTTTATATGTTTGCTTTTATAAAAATATCTTTTTTATTTAAAAAAAAACAACCCAAACAGCGAAAGTAAGCCCTTAAAAAAATTGGCCTCGGGCCAATGACCCGTCGGTCCCTTGTATAGGCCCTGCATGTATGTGCAGCAAAAAAGAATATAAAAAAAAATAAAAACAGAAAAAAAGTTATCTATTGAAGGGCGGTACATGACAGCATGCATTAAATCTATGCTCATACCGGTGGTAACATCTTAGTACAGTTTGAGCTTTTAAAATTTGACCCTTTTGATTATATGTTGTTTGCAACATACCTTTTTTCGTAGTTGAGTTTACATAAACACGTGGTTGTATTGTGGTGTGTTTTTAAAATATATTACAACGAAGTAAGAGAGCTTTTGTTTTTAAATTTTTTATTTAATCTAATAATTGCCTTTAACAACATAAAAAAAATGTTATAGACTTTAGAAATGAAAATATTTGCTGAACGCCATCATTAAAATGTAAACATTGTGTTAGAAAATCATTTTGTATTTCTTTTCGATGACAAATATAAGTTTTTAGCATATATAAAAATTGAAACTGCAAAGTCTCAATATCAATCATAGACAAATACATAGCTTCAATTGTTGTTTACAACACGCGACAGACAAACAATTGCAGTGTATTTTCTGTAATTTAAAAACGTACTTTATTTACAATAATATACTTATTACAATAATTTGTTATGATGTTTTCTACAGGGTGCCCTTTTTTTTATGGCTTTTCGTATATTATTTTGCACATGTTTATATAGTATTAGATTCTAACTCGCCAAAGCTTGATCAAAACCAGTTAGATACATAAAAGTGTAAATGCAATCAACTTAACAAGCAACAGTTTTATTTGTGTCTCTTCGCAACAACATGTTCGTACAAATCTTTTTTTTTTACTCAACACAACCCTACTTAAGATCTGCGTCTTGATGAACATATAGTACGATAATCTAGTCCGAAAAAAATTTTTATCTGCATTTGCAGCTTTCATTTTTAGTCTGCTACAAGATACACAAAAAATTATTTGTTTTAAAGCAGGGCTGGTCAAAATTGTCGATTACAGGGGTCAAATAAATAAAATAATTGAATTCAAAGAGCTGCAACGAAAGAAATTAAAATGATTGCAAAATATAAAAATACATCCGTTATAATAATTTTTTAGATTAAATGTGCAAAAACGAGTTAAACGCAACTTGAGTCCTACTATCCTGTACTTATTTTATTATAAATATCAAATATTAAGGTTCTTTGCAACGCATTTCTAAACTATAATATTTACGATCGGATGTCATATTTGCTAAAGGTAAATGCATACAGATATCATGCTTTTTACATACCATTATGAGACTGTTGTGAGTTTTTGTATATGACACACGTATTTTTTGGATACTCTGTATCGTATTTCTAGACATGCAACAGATTTTTGAAGTGTTACTTACAATGAAATATTGTTAATAAAAGAAAAGTGTAGAATTTAATTAATACAATATAATAACATGTTATATTTTTGTTTTTAAAAAATAAAATAGTCGCAAGTTGTCTGTCTTAAAAGAAACTGGTCTACATATACAATATCTTTACACTTTGTGTCCATAACAATTGAACATGGATTTCTCGTATAGTTTTTTTATTTTTTTAAGCACTATTTGACAAAGTATCTTTTAAAACTAGTTTTTGCATTATTTTATTAAAATAGATATTTAAACCAACAAAGAGGTAAAGATAATATAAAAGAAACAAATCCAGCCTTTATTGTATATAAAACTTGTTATCTTGATACTTTTGCACAGAATTTAAAAAGGTTGTCATTTTATCGTCTTTAAGCTTATAAAAGCACTATAAACTTTTTTGTGGTAAATTTTTATACTGAAAAGCAGTTTTATGATATTAAACTTCGTATATTGTCTTTTTCAATGTTTATAACGTCATTAAAGATTTAATTTATAAAAATAAAAATTTTGAACCGGAGCCACTGTAGCACCCAGAGTACAAGTTGGTCACCACTATTATAAAGCAATAGTTTTTTATTTAGTGCAAAATTCTGGGCGCTAATAGGCGACCCGGTGATATGTCCTTTAACCACGTTTTTTCTTTGGAATAATCTGTATTTGAAGTGCTTTATACATACACAATAACGCTTAACCAGTGCATTTTTAGTTAACAGTTTTATTATATAACAACCTTTTACTTTTTTTAGAACATGAAAAGGGCTCTCAAAATATTTTACCTGTATTAGCAAGTATATTTGTTATGTTGTACTACAAAAATTTTATAAGTGTACACAAATTTTACTTTGCGTTTTTCTTAGTATTATAAGTACCTCTGTGCATAAACTTATTGATAAAAAACATTTAAAACCATATATTTATCAATTTTCTATGAACAAAATAATAATTTAGTAAAAACTTCTTTTATGTAATCGATAAAATTAAAATTATACAAAATCATTTTCTTTTGATTTAACTTATTTTAAGGGGCAAAATTTAATTTTGTAAAATTAAATAAGAAGGGGTTAAAATAGTTGTATTAAAACCCTATAGCATCAGCAAATAACAGTTAATAGTCGTTTGAAACAACAACAATTAGGAATTGCTTTTTTGTCTTTGGATAACAAGCTAACAACAAATTTCATGCAGTGGTGTGCGTTACAACAAATATAATTTTTTTTTAAAATAGATGTTTTATATACAACAATGACACCTCAACTTTTTAAAGTAGTACAAAAACTAAAAAACGCAGCAAATGGTATTATTTTTGTAGATTTAGCATTATGACTGATATCGTGGTAAACTCTATTGCATTTAAATTTATATTTGCATAGTAAAAACACTAAAAAAATTGTAAAGTGTAAAATTAAAGTACATGAACAGGTATAATTTTCCACATAATGATACAGTCTAAACAAGTAGAATTACGAAAACATGTTGTAACTGGCAAAGGTTTCTCATTATGGGTTATTTAATTCAATACCAAAAGAAAAAAATTTTGGTTATAAAATTTTCAACAAAAATTATATATGTTTTATATTATTAGTATAACCATTTACGTATTGTGCTTATAGACTTCAGGTAAAAATTTTAAGCGCTAATTGTAAATTTAAAGACACAACCGGCATTTATCGGCTCTGTGTTTGTTTTGCTTTTAGCTTTATTGCACTACCCAAGGAAAAACTAAAAAACTATATTACATATCGTGTCAAATAAGCATTTTTCGTGTGCTTGTTGCATAGTCGTATTACATACGATATGTTATTTGCTATTATAGAATATTTGCCTTTTCTCTATACAATTTATACACCTAAAAGAAAATTTAGCCAAGCTTTTGTGCAGCAAAAAAATATTTTGTAGCAGTTTTTTTTTTTTTTTGGTGTTTTTAAGCATTATATTATGCTAAAAAAATATATATATGCCTTTTGAACGACACGAACAAAAACTATGTATTTAAGTAGAACATAATACAAAACCTATCATTATATACTCAAAGGAAAAAACGCCGTTAACTGTACTAAATATACACAAATATATATGCTCAGAAGGAAGTAAAAGCTCACTTAGCATTATTATTTACACAGCCGGGAACACTGCCATGTTAGTTTTTTAAAAGACAGAGGTACAAGACAATTAAAAGCGTAAGGCAAATATGTGTATAAATAAACATTACATGTAACTGCATTTTTTGTTAATTACCTAGTTCCGTTTTTTTATTATTCATTTACGATGCATTCTATGCACATCTGATTCGAAAGTCAAATTGTCTAAAATCGTAACAATTTATATTTACAAGCGATGTGCACAACTTTCATTTTTTCGTTTGCTATTTGTTCCTAGTCGGAACTCGTTTACAGCACATAAATACAAAATTGAATAGGTAGTTGCCGATGTAACTTATTTTTGAATTCTGCCCGTTAAAGGGTTTTTGACTATAATATAGAGAAATCTATGTATTTGCGAAAAAGTGTATGATGGTTTTTTTTATATACCCTGTTAATTGTGTATTTATTAAAAAACGAACATATGTAAATTGCAATCTAAAAATCAATTCTAACGGCAGAGGCTGTCATGCGATACATTTGTAAAAAATCAGCAATAAAGTAATAAGATTTTATAAATGTACTAATTTATTGCATAAATTAAATATAAAACGGCTAGTACGTCTGTTCATTTTTGTTATTTTAAAATGTCGCCTTTTATATTATCAGGCATGCAGCTTTTTATTATAATTGTTTTTAAAAGATTTTTTTTTTGCAAATAATTTTTTTATTATATTTCTAACATTTTATAAAATGCATCAATACGCGAAACTTAATCCTTGTTATATACGGTAAAAGAATTATTTTAAAAAAAACATTTATTTTTTAAACCAGTGGACTGAGCCCGTATTATAAAAAATACGATTTTTTTTGGTTAAACTATTTTTAAAATAGTCAAAAAAGTTTATTCTATATATAATGATAAAAACAGTAAAAATTCAAAATAAAATACAGCTCGTATTTTTTTATCTCGAACTTGTAATGAATAAGTGATTTTATTAAATTTTTTGCTTTACAAATGCATTTTTGCAACCTTGTAGCAAGCAAACTAGCAAAATCATTTACTAAATATTTTTTATTATATTTTTACATAATCCATATAATTTTTTTTATATTCTATAGCAGGGCCAAGCAACTGGGCTCGATGGTAATATAAAAATCTAAAATATCGCATAGAATAAGAGTATAAGGTATAGACAAAATGCGACATGCAACGTATTGTGGTATTATGCATTTGTTGTTATAGTTTTTATAGGCTTTTCGGCTTTTTTTCTGCAACCAATTGAAGTTTTTTTTTTACCCACCGACCCCAGTTGCGATGCCATGTTCTAAAAGAAAAAGCATATGAAGCATTACGGTTTAAAATCAAAAAAATACACATTTGCCGTTAAACGAGTTACAGTAACATCAAACCGAGAAAAAAAGTTAATAAAATACAAAACAATTACTTAGATTTTGCCTATATTGGCTATATATTATATGACTATTATAATTTTTTTTTTGTGTTATTTAACTCCAGATTACAATATAAAATGTCATTTAAATGACAAAAAGACCACTAATTACAAAAATTATATTGATGAATAAAATAGGTAAAATCCTAGATATTTTTGTTATTTTTTTGATATTTTTAGTTTTTTAAGCAATATTGTTACAGGTATGCAAATATTCAATATCTATAATGATTTACAAAAAAAAGGAAAAAAAAAAATTGCTCTTATTTTCTATAAGGATAGTGGTGGCTTGAACGACACAATAGTAGAGATGCGCAATCTTTTTGTTCTAATTTTAACCCCCGAATTTTAAGAGGGGGTCTTTGTCTACTAAAAATTGTTTGCAATTTTAAGAATATAAATAAAACCCTTATATAACTTCTTTCAACAACAAAATACCACATCTTGAATTTTTCGTAAAAGTGTATATGTCAGTTTAAGTCAAAAGCACTGACTAATACTTTCCATATAAATTATCTGGATACGGCTCTGTTATAGATCGTTTTCGTACTTTCTATATAATTATAAAATACTGGTTTTAAAGACTTAAATACAGTAGCAGCGTTTATTAAAATTGATTGCAAAAGTAAAAAAAAAATTGCTGATAATTTTTTTTTTCACATTTTTACATGTAATTGCACAAATATTTTTTTTTGGTAAATCATCTCGTTCGTATGTTGTATTTATTTGGTTTTATTTTCTTCTTTGTATTTCCGTCTTATTATTATTGTACATATGTAAATTATAATATACATTACACGTTATTCTACTATTCTTATACGTATTATTAGCAAAAAATGCTTAACGGTTGCAAGATCTGCACTACGCGCTAACTTTTATATATGTAAAGAGGCTATAGACACTGTAAACGTTTCAAAAACGTAAAAAAAACAGTAAAGCGTTTAGATTGTTTCGTAATACCTTTTTGAGTGAACAGTGAAAGTAACATAGTTAATTAGTGTCGGTTTCTGAAAAGGGGTTTGCAACCTTGGTACCCAGGTACCCGGTTCGTTGTAAAATTATATAATTTTTAGCAACCGGTGTAAATTAAATACCTGGGTATTATAAGGACAAAAAGATATATGTGGAATACTCAGTAGCACATGCATGTCACCGTTTTTAAAACATTTTGTTTCGTGTAAAAAGAAAAAGTATCACAAAAGTCCATTTTATCAATCATAAAAAATTTTTGTGCTAGAACCGGTTTTATTTGTACTTTTTTATGCTTGTAAAAAGCTTTAGACAACGATAGTTACTTTTTTTTGTAGTATGTGTCATCAACTAATTTTTTTTTGTATAAAACATACATAAAGAGTTTTAAAACGTTTTTTTTTTATACCATGTAAACTGAGGCTTACAAATTTTAGGTTTATCCTAGTTTAACTGGGTGGGTTGCAAGTTTGAAATATGCATATAAAAAATAAAAAAAAACAAAGAAAAATACTGATGAGTATAATTAAGAGGTACTATTAAAAACCTAATGAAATGTAATACATGATTTTAGAAGTAAACTTTACGTATGTATTTAGAAACGTAAAGGATTAGTTGCATGTAAAGATCAGACAAAAACAATTGCCCCACATACGTAAAAAAGATATAAATGCCTAAAAAAATTGTATGATTTTTTTATGAATTTTATTCTAAAAATGGTGCTTTTTGTAATACCTGTAGTAACATAGCAAACTTTTACATGGGTTTAGATATAAAAGTCCTGCAAGTTATATTGGACAAAAAAAATTAAAGTTCGCTAAACAGAAATCATGCAGTTAAGCGCAGCGCACTTGTTATATGAAAGATTCCGTACATCTGAAGTACACACTTACATAGAGAGTAAAAACAAGTGAATCACATTATTCTGACGTAATTTAACGCAAAAAAAAATTCATAAAGTTCACAATAAACAAAAAGTAATTTTAAAAAATTATGTACTCCCAAACTAATTTTCCTTACGGTTTTACGTACAAAAAAATATCTTTAAAAGACATTTTCTGTAAATGATAATTTTTATAAAACATAAAAAAAGCACAAACTATATTTGAGTGCAAAATTGCTTTGTTGCTTTTATATTCTAAAACAAAATGACTTATTAATACTTACAAAGAAAATCGAATTGTTAGTTGTTGTCATTATAGGATTATTTGCCTATTTATTTAGTTTACATAATTTGTTTAGACAATCCTTGTATTTAATTTTAGAATCCGACTATAATATCTTTTTCTTATTTTTCCCTTAAAATTTGTACAAAAAAAATATGAAAGCTGTAGTACAAAAACATAACTTGCTAATTCTTTTGGCAGAAAAACACTTATATCTTGTCATATACCTTCAGTATATGATTCACGAATAATAAAAACTCAATTTAGGAAAATTTGTATTTTGTTTACTGTTAATTAGTAAAGGTTATAGTAATTTTCTAATTATTAATTTGTCAAAAGGCAAATTTTGTATGTTAAGATCTAAAATGACTATCTTTTCAGTTTTTTACATAAAAAAATACCCGGTTTCATACTCCGGTAACCGAATATTTTAACTTCATATATTTGATACTCGGGTTATTTCGAACCCTGGTATTTGGAAGCCCTACTTTTGATAATACAAAAAATCAAAAAGTTTAAGTTATAGAATATCCCTTATTAGTTTATTTCAATATTGTGTTTTATTCATTTTAATGCGCTGTAAATTTGCAATAATTGCTTATACTGATTTTAACACGATGTATTGAATAGATTGTACAACGTTAATGCACGGTGACTAACCTGTTACTAACGTACCGGGTACAAAACGGTTACTTATTTGTTTTTTTTTTAAATGACCGGTACTTGCAGGTTGAATCTAAGACGATAAATACAAATCAAAACAAAACAAGTTTGTCTTTATTTATTTTTATTTTATTGGTTACATTAATTTAATTAAAAACATATGTTTTATGTATTATTTCACAAATTATTCTGTTAAATTATAATTAACAAAAAAAAATAGAAGTTAGGTATGTTTTACCATTGCAATTAACGAAAGATCGCAAGACGATTCATAGTTTAACCTAATCTTTGTAAGATGTTTCTTTGAAAATTTACTGTAAATTAAAATCTTCCATACAACCTAATCACTATATTTGTTAATTGTAAATTCCGCGACTGGATTTTATGTTTATTTGATTGTTTGTTTTTGTAAGGTTATACAAAAAAAAATATTAATTGTTCTTAGCTTGATTATTTGCTTTTTGTCTGTTTTTTTTCTCCTTGTTATAAGATGTGTTACAGATATTTTTACAATTATACGAAAATATATGTAATACAAACATAACAAATGTTTTTTTTATGTGTACTTTATAAAAGTTTTAAATATAAAGAACTGAAAATTTTTGTGTACTACAAAGCGAAGTACTGAAGCGTCATTGAAAGGCAGCATCTACATTAAAATGTATTTTTCAACCTATAAGCAAATGAAATAAAAACATTTATTATAATTCTATTTAGCTAACTATCAAATTTTTTTGTTTTGATAGCTTATTTACGCTTTTGAGTATCCTTAAAACAACCAAATCAACAAGAATAGAAGTTAGCATAACATTCCGCATAGGAATATTTTTATACTGGCTGTGATTTTTATTACCTGTTTTTTTGTCCAAAATTAAGTTAAGTAATCGCTAACAGGTTACGTAACCGCTCATAAAGGTTAGTAACCGGGTCATTTTTTTTCTGAACTAATTACAGCCATATACTTATTGTACTCCTTTGCTTAGTAAATTTTTATTTTAACTTATGTCTTTTTTGTTTTACTATCGTTTTGGTTACTATTAATGATATAAATTATATTAAATGTTCTCCTAAAGGACAGGTGTCACTTTAAAAAACAGGAGTATAAAAATAATACGGAAAAATATATCAAGTAAAACTGTGATTATAAAAAAGCGCTTTATCTTCTAATTACTAATACATGCCTTTATAAGCTGTAGTGTTCGTATAAATTCTTTTGGTGTTTTTACATATGGGTTTTCATATACCTTGAGTTTTTAAAAAATCCGTCTATAAATCTTACATGGATGCCCGCATTACCCCGTACTTTTACCTTAGCGGGTTTTCATATAGGCCCATAAGTTTTATATAGTATTGGATAGAAGTTATCATCGTTATAACGCAAATATTATGATATACTACAAGGTGCACGATTTCAAGTTTACGGCAGGTTATAGGGTTATACGCAAACTTACCATTAACACTGATGGGTCTAGTTTTATTTGCTTTGCAAACAGATTTTCTATTACAGGAATTGTCCAGTTTTTCACTATCTTATAAATAAAAGTGTCAAGAAATCTTTCTTGCAGTACTGCGAGCAACCAAACTGTACCGGGAATATCAGTATATTTACTTTAATGATTTTTACACATTTTTTCTCTTACAATCAATGCGTCATTAATTTAGATCCGTGTTTTTGGCCCACCATTCATTTTTCTTGCATTTTTAAAATTTCATGTCTAGGGGTATCGAATAGGGCAGGCTGGACACAACAGTATTTTAAACAAAACCATTTTGTATATCAACGGCCCCTAGAATAATAAATATGTTTTTTTTACAATAGAGTGCCTCATAATAAGCATATGTAAACTAGGATTAAGTAAAAGTTTGCAAATTAGTATAAGCATTACCTTGCTACATTTTTATTGCTTTTAAAAATTTACTTGTACAGCAGAACGTATTGAAATGCAAAGATCAAATAATTTAATTTTCATTAATTTTTTTCACTTTAAAAATCATCATTAGAAGAGATTACAATCCTCAGTTTTTCCTTGATATCAGTTAATCTGTCTCTTTTGACACTTTTGACATTTTTCATAGACGAGAATTCCTCTTCACATCCATATGTAGTACAAAATAAAACTAGTATTTTAAGAACTTCTGATACGATCTCGGGCTAATTTATATTCGTTGTATCCAACCATCGAGATAAGTAGTACCAAAAAATGACGACCTGAGATCAGTATTATTTTTAATTTCCACTAATTGTATCTTCTAGATTGGAAAACAGGTTTGCATCTTTTACATGCGTGCACAAGAAGGGGCATAATATCCAGTCATAATTAACTTTCTAAAACTTTAGAAAATCGTGTTTTCATATCATTGATTGTGCCCAGAAAAGCAGATTGGAAGATTTGTAAATAAAATGATGATGATTTTAGCCGCTTAATTCATTATAAAGACAGGATCTTCTTTTTTGCATAAACCATTCACACTTCTAGCTTTTCTATAAAACATTCTATTTTTGACTTACAGATTATTATATCGTTTAAAATCGTTGTAAAAGAAATTTAAGTTATTTAAATGCATTAAAAAAAACAAACAAATTATAATAAGACATCCTAGTCTGCACATTGAAAAGTTCTTCAACATTAAAATTTTGATCTTCTCCATGTAATAAATAATATACAATTGCATTATAACATTCATAAAATCGTACGAAACCGTTTTTGCAAAGCGCCATCTTGATGAACTTTAGTTTTTAAATTTTAATATTTTATTATTGTGGATTTTAGTGTATACTTTTGAAGTTCACATCCTTTTTAGTGATGATTTTATAAAATTTTAAACTCGGATGATATGATTAAATACCACAGCTTTTCCAATCGGTAGCTTGTTAACAGATAGCATTTTATTATGCATTAAACAGTGGCTCGTGGTTATGTATCTGTAAACTTTTTTTTAAAAAAGCTAGAAACCCATTATTTTTGCCAGTAAGAAATGCGACCCCATCAGTGCAAATATTTATACATTGTGTAAAATCAATTTTTCTGTAAAAAGATTCCATAAAGCAGTTCGAAATAATAATACCTTGCGTAGGAACCCCCGCCTTGCTGTAAAATAGCAAATCTTCCTTGATTTTATCTTTTAAAAGGTATCTTGCGTAACATATTTCTTGCGCTTTTGCTCATCACCTCGTTTTTTCGTCTAGTTGCAAGGAAAATACTTGACAATTTTGTAATTCATCAATATATTTGATTTAAAAGAGGTTGCCAATTTTACCGACATGCCTTAATATTGTACTTTTTGATATTTGTAGGTCTGAAATCTCTAAGCATGTGCTGAATTGTTATTAATTTTTGTAAAATCAATGATGCAAGTAGGGATCCAGGTTTTCATTATACGGTATAGTACTATACGTATAACTAGTGTATAATCAGCGTATAGTATGTTTACTATACATTGTTAGTGTTGTATAAATACAAATTTACGACAAATATTTTATTCGGTTAATATTGACTTTTTGCATGGGGAAAAATTACCCATAAAAGATACAGTATATAAAAAGATGTTAAACGTATTCATATCCATTAAATGCATTTTTTTGTGTTTTAACCACAAAATTAACAACATATTGAAACATAAAAAACAAAATAAAATAAAAAAATCAATTAGGTACACAACTAAACATTGTTATGTGCTAACTATTCATTTTTTAACACCGTAGTTTTTTACTACCCAAAAAATTTTTACATAAGTCAGTATTTGCTATCAGATTAAAGATCATTCTTTTACTTGTGTTTAATTTTTATATTTTCACTTTTACATGTTTTTACCTTTTTTTTATTTGACTTTAACTATTGATCTATATTTTTATTCACATTATCTTTACGTAGAAGTATATTTAACAATTGCAAATGCATTTAGCATTGTTTTGCTATACAGATGTTAATTTAATGGTTTTGCTAACTTTAGGGTAATTTTTAAAATAGTGTGTAGTAAATTCATTTTTCAATTACAAAATATTCCAAGAAAAAATATCATCGAAATCAAAAATGTACTTTTACTATACACTATGCGGTATAGTGTTAGTACGTGCATAGTAAACTAAAACTAACCGGTAAAGGTCATAAAACTAGATGCAAGGAATAAAAACAGAATTAATAATCGTATAAGGTTGTTGGTCCTGCACCTTCTTATAAATAATTTTGTTTCTTAGTAAAATTCTTGCATTTTTCAAACTAGAACTTATCATCGGTAATTTAAATTACTTTTTTTTTTGAAAATCAGTTAAAGTATTTTTATAATATTGATCATTTTGAGCAATTAAAAAATCATGGTATGCTTTTTGATGGATATGCAACTTCGTTAAAGTACATGTCATGTTTGCTAGTATAGATGAACAAAACATGCACACGCCGCAGTGCAAAAATATATCACTGTATATGATAGTCCATAAATTATATAACTATCATTTTATCTCTATTTTTTTTAGCTTTTGGTTTCATTTTGCTTTCAATTTAAATATTTGTAGCTGTAAGATTAATAGTCTCACTTTTGATATTACAAATTATAAGCTTTAATACTGAAGTATGTTCTTCTGTTGCAACAAGCAATTTTATTTTTACCCACGAGACGCATTTCATAAGTGTCATTTTCGAAGGGTATATTAAGTTCTTCGTGTTCCATTAGGTTCGTTTGGAAGGTACCCAAAAAAAAGGTTCGAAATGAAGCACTTTGGGAAACCCTTGCATAGGGTAGGAACCCTATAGGAAAAAAAGAAAATGCCACCCTCCCCTCCCTCTCATAATGGCTATTATAAAAAAATAGGGAAAAAAAGGAATACAATTTTGAATTTTTTATAAATATTTATAAACTTTTAGAAAAATTGAAAACTTTATGAAAGCTATAAATAAATGTATTTTGTGTAAATTGGTTATATTTTTATATACATGCCGGAGTGTTTTTAACATAAAATGAGTATGTATATTAATATTGCATCGATATTATTGGTGCGAAGTGCCCATTCGACATTCTCAATAGTCGAAATTCTAAGTATTTAGAATTTTTACCATTCTAAATTTATACTATTGAAAGACCGGGTATTTATAAAATCTGATTAATCAGAATACTAAGTATAACAATTCCGAGTGTTTATACTATGGAGTATTTGTAATTGCGATTATTTGGATTTCTTACTATGCTTATTTCAGATATTTTTTGCTTACTAATAATCGGAATTATTACTATTTGTTATTCCAGGTATTTTGAATTGTAAATATTTGGAACGCTTTCTTTTTCAGAAATACTGTAAATAATTCTTATTGAATACTTACCAATCATAAAATTAGCTTTTAGATATTATAATTATAAATGCACGGTAATTCCTGGAAGTAAAAAATTCGCATACTAAGAATTGCGAATGCTGAAAATTTGACGATCTATAAATCGTCAATAAAAAGAAATTCAACATGTGTAAATCCAAATACCGAAATTCTATATAAAAAAATTTCAATTTTCGAGTATGAAATAGTAAAAATTAACATATACTCAGATTTTTATATAGTAGAAAAAAGGAACAAATTTATTGGATATATAAATAACAATATGAAACTTACGAATGGGTAAAATCAAAAAAATTAATAATTTAATTGCGGTAAAACTATAATTATTATACAAAAATAGGTGGCCCATACGGGGCAAAATCACTCTATAATGGTAGGAGCTACAAGGTTTTTATAGAGTAAGTGCCCTACGAATTTCGATATTCCTATATACATATATACCATTTAGTTTAAAAGAGAAAAAGTTGGCTTCCCGATAGAAAGCAAATTGCACATAGAAAATTACGAACGTAATGCAGAAGCAAATAGATAATGAAAGATGATTATTGAGTAGAAGTTGTGTATTGAATATTACAGTGTTGTAAAAAAAGCTTCGTTTTTTACACATGCCGAGAAAGTACATATGTAGAAAAATCTTACTTGTTCGCATTTTATAAAGGTTTTTAATTTCATATATTTTCCACATGCAAACCTTATTTCATTTTTAATTTTATTATTTAATAATAGAAACAAAAGAGCTGCATCTTGACTAGAGACATGTTCTTTCTTAAATCAAGGAAATTATTTCTGAGAGGTTACAAATGTATTTTTAAAATTATAAAAAAAGATTTATCAATAAAAATAATTAACCAAAGAAGCTCTTCATTTTTTTCAGTTTTTTTTTTTTCTATTGCCTGATAAAACTTTTTTTGTACTAGCAATATAAAAACATTTAGAGTTGAAAATGTCAAAGTC